>JALNIO010000739.1:4001-26488 GCA_023509875.1 Rugonectria rugulosa | reverse complement strand
CTTCCGCAATACCGATAGGTAGTTTGAGTGGTAACCTGGAAGAAATGGTGACTATGGACATGTACTTTTGTTTCAGATGAAGCGCCATCAAATGGCATGATCGATGAGCAGCCCGGAGCATTCAAAGTGCTCGCTTCTGAGCCCTTGTCGAGTACCGTGCTGGAGTGGTCATTCGGGATATTACGTACCTGGATGATGGATAGATAGGATGGATAACGGAGTTTGCGGGTCGTTTTTGGAAGAGATGATGCCTTTTTCTTCATTAAAATGCCAGGCTGCAGAGTTACAGTAGGTGTTGGGTAAACCCGCATGACCCTTGATGCCCAGGGAGAAATTCATTTGGATCCGACAGAGTACAGGACTCGTTTGACGAGTCGAGTAACAAGACGAGTAACGAATCATTCAACGACTCGTTTAACGTTCATGGACCTACTTGAGGACTCGGAATAGAGCTCGATCAGGGAGTCACTGGATCAATCATAAGACGACTCGTTTAATGACCGTCATGACGACTTCCAAGTTTTGTTTCAATAAGTATGTGTGCGCACCACTTTTGCTACAACAGCCTCCCCCAGCTCCCCCAGCTGCCCCGGAAGTCCCAGAAGTCCCAGAAGTCCCACGAGTCCCACGAAGTCGAAGAAGTCGAAGAAGTCGAAGAAGTCGAAGAAGTCGAAGAAGTCGAAGAAGTCGAAGTCGAAGTAGTCGAAGTCGAAGTCGAAGTAGAAGAAGAAGAAGAAGAAGAAGAAGAAGAGGAGGAGGAGGAGGAGGAGGAAAGAGAGGAAAGAGAGGAAAGAGAGGAAAGAGAGGAAAGAGAGGAAAGAGAGGAAAGAGAGGAAAGAGAGGAAAGAGAGGAAAGAGAGGAAAGAATGGAAAGAATGGAAAGAATGGAAAGAATGGAAAGAATGGGAGTAGAAAACTGGGAAACCAGAAAGAACAGAAGCAGAAAACTAGAAAAAAAAACAGAAAATCAGAAGTAAAAAACAGAAAAAACAGAAAGCAAGGAAAGCGACGGTTAGCAAACTTGAACTATGGCTTCCTCGCTCCTTCTTTATATTGGTGCGCCCAACTTCTTCCCGCCTGATCGTCACCTTGCGAACCATGTCATGCCACGGCAATGAAATGCCCAACGACCAGATCTGGATCCATCAAACAGTAGGCCGACTCGCACTTGCCCCTTGTGGGATGCTGATCTTGACATGGCTAATCGGTTTGCCGTGTTTGAATCGCCCTTCGCGGTCAAGATGTGGCCAGACTCTCCCTCACCATCGTCAACTCAATCTCCGACCTTCTTCCTGACATTCTTCGTTGGTCCTTGTCCAATAAAGGCCAATCGCCGTTCCTGAGTAGCAGAGTGAAGAGTGGTATTTCGTCTCCATTTACTTTCTCCGCTAACAAAGCTGTTCTTTCGCTTTCGCACAACCAAGGAACTCGGGCTCTTCAACAGACGGCGACCGTTGACGATGCGAATCCGCCAGCCGACTACCAAGACGAGCGAAACCCGAACGACGATGATGATTTGACTTTCGAGAATGCAGGGCCAACCATCTATCACGTCCTCTGTATGATGCGAGATCATTTCCTTCATGACCGAGCTCAACCCCAACTAACAACCACATGCACGATGGGACCAGCCGGTTCTTTGATATCACCCTTTGTCAAGCAGACGGAAAAGGATGGATGTAAGTATTCACACCCAGTCCACTTACATTCCCTATGCTGACGTGCAATTGGAAAGCCTCCAGACGCTGGCAAGTTCAATCTTGCTTTCCGGGAAAACAAATCACGACCTCGAACGGCCACGACCTCTCTGCCAGCCACCCCCTCGCTGATTCCCCCTCCCGCTGACCACCCCGCCTGTTTCCTCTCCGTCGGTTACCGCCGCTTTATTCACCGCGAGTCTTCCCTCCGCCGGTAGTAACAGCAGTCTCGGCTGCCTTTGGCTTGTCCTTGCCTTGTTGCGGACGATCCTGCAAATGTGTGCTCCAGGCTCTTGAGAGAGCAGAAGCTGGAAGCTCATGTACCGCCAAGCCTCCGAGAAACCAAGACTTTCGTGCGCCTCTTCCATCATCGATCACTCAATCATAGGCGCTGCAGTGGCCGAGTTCCTATACAAGGACGACACGGAGTTGCCCGTTGCAACTGGATACCATTGCCCCGACCATGGAAACCTATGAGTTGAGCCTCCCTTCCAGATGAGTGATCTCCTTGCGCTAATACTTCCAAGAACTCGCAGCAAGCGTCGAAATGTGACACCTCCTTTTTCCCGATCTGGACTGAAACGGCGGCCGATGACAGTCGAAACGAAAACGCGAAGAGCCTGGCAACACTGCGCGGAAACCCACTGACGAGTACCCTCTAACCCGGTCGAATCCTCCTTGACAACGGTCTCCGACGAGTATGGCCCTGTGAGAGCGGCAACGCGCCATCTCTATACGTAACTGCCATGGTGGACAAGCGGCGAAGACGGCGGGACATCTCTGTTTCCGTTGCATGGCGCTGCCGATTTGTTGGTGGTTGTCTCGTCTACCTGGAGATGGGCTCTTTTTGATGGAAGAAATTCGATGGTCTTGGCCCCATGCCTTCCCAGTTTGCGACTTCAAATGGCATCTCGCATCGACATTGTTGTTCAGACATCAGTCTATCTGCAACATTTGCTGGTTATGGAGGTCGAGAGGTTTTGGTGCCCATGTTGGCGCTGCCCGTTCCGAATTCTGAACTCAGTTCCTGGCTTGGGCATCGGGCGGCTGGTAGGTTTAGTGACAACGTTTCCAGTATCATCAATAGAATTAAGACATCATCCTCTGTAGCTCCACGAGCTTCCAGCACTCCCACGAGCCCGTTTGTTGCGTAACTGTGACTCGCCGTAGATCTACCCACCAGACCATGGTCCTACCCTATACTCCCACCCTATGGTCATACCAACGTATTCACAGTCGGTAGGAAAGAAAGGCGAATTGACTCAATTGGACACCCGTGAGTTCGTAAGGCTCTCCAAAATAGAGATATTTAGCTCTACAGTCTCGAAATTTAGTTTCACTGGACTTGCAAGGACAAATGTCGACGCCCAGTGTGGCCATTTGACTCTCATGTGCCGAGAATAAGGCAGTCATACTCACTGCCTCGGACTGTACACGAAAAATAATTTGAACCATTTTACTGTTCACGTCCTGCTCTACCTCATTTGGGTCCCTAATCCCTCGACTCCTCGACCTGGAAATCGCGTCATGGCTTGTTGTAATGCTGAATTCAAGAGTTACCAAGATCTGGAGGTAGAGGATCAGGGCGCGCAAATACTTGAGAACAGGACGACTTTGGGGTTGATATTCTGACTTCCACCCTTTCCAGGAGCCGGAACGGACTTTCTTACTTGGTTATTGGATGGACTTTGGTAATGCAGCCTAGTACGTGCTGCAAATCCACATCTGACCTACTTCCCCAACCCAGCCGCATGTCTCTACCCTCTTTCCCCCATTGACGAGAACCTCTCTTCTCCCCTCTCACGCGTCAGCCAGTACCTACCAACTTCGCAGCACATCCGTCGACAAGATTCCTCAAAACGCTGCGTCCCTATACACTGTCTCGCTTCATCATCTCCCGAATCGTCCTCTTCTATCCTGACATTCCTGCCACAGCTATGGCCAGTCGCGTCATTCATCAGTGGTTTGCCTGCGTGAGTAGCCTTGGCTGCAGCATCGTTTTTCTGTCCTCACATGCGGTAGAATCACGAATGCCCCGAAACTCACCATGATGGGGGAAGCGAGAAGCGACCGGATGCATGCCCCAAGTGTGGCGACGAGCCCTGGCATCTCGTATACAAGCAGGTGATACTTTTAGACACTGACGCCGTTTCTACCTACCAGATGGACGAGGATGGCGTCCTGAGAGAGATCGACATCAAGCCCGAGGTTGACTCCCAGTTGATTGAGTCTGGGAAGTATCTGGTCGAGAAGGGAAAGGAGCCCTGGAGAAGGTTTCTTGAAGGCCGATCGAAGAAGGACAAGCAGGTCAAGCAGGCCAAGCAGGTGTGCAGTTGAAGGGGAGGGCAGGGACATCGATGACAGCAAACTTGACATTCTAAACCAGTTGATTCTTACTACTTTTGATGCTCAGTCATGAACCCCTTTTCATCTATACTCGTCAAAGTCTTCTCAACAAGTGCTGCTGCGTGAGCAGTGAGTGATGAACGGTTTGCATTTGTTTTCTTTCCCTTTTGTGCCACATAATCAAGTGCTGAGCAGTCTTGCTGACACGGTTTTCGAAGAAACCAACCTTCAGCTCGACGATTCCCTTGAGCGACTGTTCCCATTCCTGACTCCCTTTGCCGTTGATCCCGACACAATGTCTTATTTCCTCGGGCTGCAACTGACGACCAAAAAGTGCGAAGTCGTCGACATCACGCCCCGCGACGTATCGATTCCCATCCTACCAGGCTCCCCTCTCGATGATGGAGTCGCCGACGGCGGGCATCGACTGATGGAGAACGTATGGTCCCAGTACCTCTCGAGAGCCGAATCCTAGTCATCATCGCCAACCACCTAGTGCACATGGAAGACAATCTTGGTTGTCCAGGAATGGAACAGAGGGACTGAAGAGAAAGATTGATCCGATCATCGACATGGAGGATCACTACTCCTCACTCGTCATTCTTTTTGACCCTAGACGCGGAACAGTGTTGTTGTCATTTCGGGGAGATGGAAAATTTCGAAACGTCGACTGTCTTCTAGGGATCAACGCGAGAAAGTCAGGCTGATCATTTGCTACAGTTGGATTACAGTTCGAGATGGAAATAAACCGCCGTTCCTGGCTATTTCTGCTAGTCTTGACAGCCATAGTCCTTCGTCGCGTCGATTCGACAAAGCCCCCCTCCCCGAAGTCGAGCGAGACAAGGAGTGACTTACCCGACATAACCATTACAGCAACTGGAGGGACCATAGCCAGCGCCGCCCAAACCCAGACATCGAGACGATCCCCCGAGACTTGCAAAGGATACGGTATAACAACGCCAATGTTCTACGACCAATCCCTGAACGAAGATAGCATCAACACAAACTCGTCGCTTGCGATCAGGAGAAACCAGCGAGTCACTGAAGAACTCAACAAACCGATACAGAGAGTTGTCACAACGACTGATACCGACGCCGCGGCCGAGCTGGCCATCCTGTTAGCCCTCTCAGTAACGACCAATAAGCCTGTCGACATGACAGACGCCTTATGGCCTGCAACATCCCCAAGCACGGGTGGTCCTGGCAATATCCTCGCCGCAGTCAGAACAGCAGCAACAAGGGGATGGAGCTCGAAATGCCTCAGAGTTGTCATCGTGATTCAGGACAATTACATGACTACTCTGGAGACCAAAAAGGAGAACGGCTATTTGTTACCTGGGCCTAGACGCTTGCTGCAACTGTCATCTGCTGCTGCATCTGTGGAAGCTCTGGGCTATGCCCACGGCGAAATCAACCCGCAGGACATTCTCTTCGACACCAACGACCAGCTCAAGCTCATCGAATTTGACCACTCGTCCAAGGTGGACGAGGACCTTGATGTTGGCTACGAGCCATATGTTGGACAACACAGAGGCGCTCGCTCGGTCGCGGAACAATTTGCTCTGGGTTCGGTCTTCTGGTACATGACGCGTGGTTCCGAACTGTACTCGGAGCTTGAAGGATACCACCAAGTAAACCGCTTACTGAACGGCACCTCTCCATCAACAAATCCGCAAGACTCTATTGACGTGATGATAGCAAATTGTTGGAGCGGCCACTACACTCAAGTGGCAGCTCTTGTCGGCGATATTAGGAAACTGTGGAAGGGGGCGATCCCGGATGAAAAGGGTGTGCATTTGAGCGAAAGACAGGAGAGAGTACGGCTTTGTGAGGATTATTACAGATATAATCTTTGCCGCATCAATAAAGACGTCGAGGCTCTTGAGAAACAATTTATTCATTGCAGTTCGTCGTCATGGCATACCTAGTCAAACACCCATGCCCAGCGAGCTCGACAAAACCCTCCGTATCTCGTCTTCATCAGCCCCTTCCCATAAGAGAAGCTGCAAGAGGATCCTGAGTTGACGGGGTTGCCAGTTCCCCCCCGGTATACCAGCACCGAATTGAGTGTTGGTGACGTGCTCCAACTGACCTTGAGTGGCCCTATCCCAAGAGTTCATCACCGGAGCAAGTGGTTTCTCGGGGGCGAGCCGATTGGCCGTGTTGATCCCCCTCGAAGCGCCATGGTAAACTGCCCTGCGTTATTGCGCCCCGTGGTAGGCCTTGTTCTAGAGCGCTGCGTTCACGAGGGGATGGAGTTGGGTGACTACTACCCAGCCATGCCCTAGATAACACGGTCATTCATTGACCTTTGCGAATACAGGTGTGCTGGGGGGAGCATACTTCTCCGACAAAGATTGTGTTTGGGAGGTTCAGGGGGCATCCTACAGGGAGAGCGATTTCGGGCTGAGATGGCTGGATGCTGTTTAGACCACATTGACCTGTCGAGAGTGCGGATAACGTGAATTCATATTTCGCATAGCTACTTAATCTATCTAAAGTCTTGCGCTAAAAACGTGTACTGGTTGAGAAACGCCGTCAGAAAGAAGACGGTAGAGGCTGCTGGGAGAACAGATTTGTGCAAGTCTCTTCCAAGGAACCTCGACATCGAAACATGAAACCAAGTCGCTTCCCCCCCTGAAACTCCTTCCATTCTGGTCATTTCTCAAACCGCGCGACTTGACCTGGGAGCACATGAAGCATCCATACGGTATAGTCAATAAACGTGGTCTTGAACATTGAAGAAGGAAAGTGAGTCAAACAGCAGTATAATCCAATATGACAAAAGAAAAGCATGAGAAGTGAGTCGACAGTAATATAGTTCAATATAACAAAAGAAAGGCAAGACAAGCGAGTTGATAGTAATATAGTCCAATACAACAAAAGAAAAGCCTGGCAAATGAGCGAAAATGGGTAATCTCCGTGTCACTTCTTCCACAACGTATGGCCTATTCCTTGGGTGGGTTCGCCTGTGGTTGCTGGCTCCAGTTGCCGTTGTCCTGGTCGGATCTGAAGTTCATATAAGCAGGGAAGAGGCCCGGGTAGGCCAGAACACCGTTTGTCATCTGCGGCCCGGGCAGGTCAACGAACTGGGCGGGCGCGGGCGTGTAGCTCCTGGGGATGGCTCTACCAAGTTCCGCGGGACCTTCTCTCAGTGGTGGCAGTGACCGTCCTCGAGGCGAGGGGGTGACGCTGCCTCGGCTGACCGTGGGACGTTCCAGCGGGGGGGTTCCGGACACGTTCGTCGCGTACGTTATGCGGCGGCGCTGGCGCTTCTTGCACTTGTACTTGCCAATGCTCCAGAAGTCAAAGTGTAGGCGATAGGAGCGAGCGCTGGAGGGACTTGTTAGCACTGCAATTTTGACCTGAACAGAGAGGGAGAGGGAACGCGTAGCCGTGCTGAAGGAAGGGGATGGACATACGAAGCCTCAAAGTTGTACTTGCTCTTCATGATGGCGCGAACGTCCTCAAGTTTGTGGCCATCATAAATGTACAGCTGAATGATGATGGCGCGGTACTCGTTCCACGGCTTGGCCATCATGATTGCGATCTTGTTGCGGGGAAAAAAAATAACTGGTTTATCTTTAGTGTATTAAACAAGGGTTGAAGGTGAGTGAGATGGGATAAAGTAGATGGAAAGATGCGGGAGGTTGAATCTTTTATACCGTCTCGCTGGCTCTCAGTTCTCCAGCTCATGAGCTCGTCAACCTGTGTATGATGAATTAGGATTCTCGAATGTGTTTCTCCAGAGCCTCAATTGAGGGCGCGGACATACTGGCAACAGGCAAACTCGGCGCAGAGAGGTAGACATAGATGCACATGTGTGCCAGCCACAGCGGCTCATGCTTGCAGACGAGGCATTCAGCGTGAGGCAGATCAAACATGGCCTGCGATACCCATTGAACGTGAGGGAATGAGTTGAAAACAAGTTGAAGCGATTGCAAGTCTTTTTCAGTGTCTTGTTTCAAGCCTCTCCTTCAAAACACGCCGCTGGCTGAAAAGTAGAGGAAATGGGGCAAATGAGAACATTTGTGCACAATTAAACATAAATGACATTGTTGGTAGCGGGAGCCCAGGCAGAATTAATCAGCCATGGCTCCCGTCGCCCTGTTTGCCTGGTCGCTCTGCTCCGCCTTGAAGACAGAGCCAACTTGAAAGGCAAAGATGGATCTCCTATAGGCTGATTAGCTGGTGAATGCAATGCTCGTTTCAACTTGCCTCTGTTCAAGCTAATTCCCCAAGTGCTTACCCTCCCTCTTTGCTCCCGTCCCGATGGCCACTGGTTATTTCAAGAGCAAGTCATTGGGCTGTGACGTGCATGACTAGCCTGCCTGCGCCTCCCCGGGTTGCAAGCGCGGCACACCGGTCGCTCGATTTGGCGGACAAGGATGATTAGTCCATTTGCGGTTGAGAGGCGGAGGTGCAGGGGAGGGAAGAGCGAAGAAGAGAAGAGAAAGGAAGAGAAAAGCCAGCTGAGCGCAATATTCAATTCAAAGTGGCTGAAGAGCTGCGCGTGATGCCTGACCAGTTCACAGAGGCCATTTGTTTCTGCTCTGAGCCATGAGCAGGCAATGCCGTGTTGGAGAGAAGCTGCTCCTCCGCCATCAGCTGGGCGCGACTTCACTCCACAAGTTGACTCCACCACGGGACGTCCTGGCCAGCTTGCCAAGCCAGTAGTACTCCGTAGTCCAGTTCTGGTCTGCGCAAATGCGCAACCTCGCAGGCGTTGAGAATGTCGGTCGTCACAACATTTGGCTGGTAATGCACATGATGTATGCGTAAATGGACCTGCCCACATCTCTACAGGTAGGGGCAAGCAGGTTGTACTATACACGACACATGACTGCTCAAGTGTGCCGTGTACCGTATTTTGCGACCTGGACAGTCAAACAGTCAAACAGTGAACGGCGCACTGGCAATCTGGCAATCTGGCTCACTGACTCCCGTCGATCAATGCAATGCCGTCGTTGATTGGCCGTCCCTATTTTCTTTAGTGGTGCACTGGGGGGCGCTAAGAGGGGTTACTAGGTTACCCGTCAAGTGTCGCACGGGAAGCAAAAAACAGTCAAAAATGGTACATTTACTCACTGTACACTCTAGCATCCCCTCACTGCAAGCTTCAGTTGGTGGTGAGGGCTGCAAAACCACACTCGCTGTAACCTTTACATTAGTGGTGCGCTGCCACAAAATCCAGTGTCTTCTGGTCTTGCTAAGCTACCTATTAACTGGTGGTGGTGTTCAGGGGTGTTTTTGAGAGCCCACGGATCTACCCGTGGTAAGCGCTGGTGGCCCCCTGGGTCGTACTCAAAGTACTCCAGCTATTATTGCGACTATTTTACCCCGACTGCTCCAAGAGGCCAAGTCAATCCATCTCCCGTGCCGTTTCCCCATTAGCCCATTAGCCCATTAGCGTCAGCTCAGCTCTTGTCCTCAAGTGAGACAACATCGGCGATATCGTCGGCATTACGAATAAACAGAGCAGTCTCTTGCGAATCGGCTCCCATCCAAGAGAAGTGGCGACATCGACCTGGGATGTTGGGGTGACCTTGTCATCTGCTGATCTCGTGCATCATGATCGAGGCCTCACCTCCCACGGAGGGTAAAGTGGCGATGAAGCAGATGAAGCTCAACGATCCATCGAAGCCCGTAAGAAACGAGCATTCGAGATGAATTCTGTAGCCATCCTCTATTCAGTTGACTGTCATCCGGCTTTTCGGTTGTCTCGTACCCAGCAAGGAGACTGTGTCAGGGCAGCACACCCCGTTCCTGGTGATGCGAGCTGAACTACCGGCCGGTGAGATGTGGATTTTGGTCTCAAAAGTGGTCCTGCTGGGCGTAAGCATGCCCTCCGAGTGGCCGGTAGATACTTAACACGTAGACGGTTCTTCTCAACGAAGATGCCCGACATATATCCCATGAAGCTCAGGGAGTACGAAGAGATGGAGCAAATCCCTTGATCCTTTGAGGTCCCTGCTCGCCAGACGGTTTCACAGGCAGTTCTGACATAAAATATTAATTGTCATCTTCTTTGTCTTGTCCCTGTTTTCCCCTTGTTCTTTTCCTTTCTTTTTGTTAGGCGTGTATTAGTAAGAGTGTGCCATCCTCTGATTTGCTGCGCAGCAGATGACCCCGCCATGTGAGTGTGTGCCGCCGATGCAAAACGAGGCTGTAGGAAAAATAAACATCTTTCTTCCTTACATCTCAACTGCATCCAACCACCAAGATGCCTGGCAACAAGCGTGGCCCCAAGACGCCCAAGGCTCCTGACCCTACCTTGGAAGTCATTCGCGAGCACCGCCAGATGCGCTTGGAACAAAGGGAGGCTGCTCGGAAGCAAAAGGAGGCTGCTCGGAGGGGTGCAAACGAGCTCGGAGCTGGCCCTTCTCGCCCTTCCGGCTCCTCACACTTGCGCTCTGCGGGCTCTGCATCCTCTTCTTTTGCTCAGCTACGACCGGTAAGTCGTCGAGCCGTGGGCTCATACAAGCTTCGACTAACAGCGCCCAGGCCATTGTCGACATGCACGCTGTTCGTCTCACTTGGCCTTCTCTGCTCATCACCGTCCCAATGGTCCCCAGCTGCAGGTGCTATCCGAACTGTTCACATATGCCACCTGCATTCTATCGCACCTCTGGATGCTTTCAGATGGTTCAGAACAACCAAATCGTCGATGCCTATCGAGTCCATATATATTCCCAACCAGCATCGGTCCCCAAACCCAAATCCCCAGACGAGAGAGCCAAGGAGACAGTGCAATCCTATCAACAGTGGCTGGGTGCCTGTGCTCAGTACTCCCCCGAGTCTGCGAAGGCAGCAAAGCAAAGAAGAATGCGGGAGATCAAGGATGCCATGAGGATCAACAAGGTTCTGTGTGACTGAGTTAGCATCATGCACTGCGATGGCTAAGCGTGGGGAAGACTGAGCCTCTTAATGGATACATGTATTTAATTGGGACGGGATATGCTGCATCAAGTCACTATTATAGCCAGCAGGGCTATAGCGGACTGCCTGGACAACTGGGTGTATCGGCCTGGACCAAGCTTGCGTGTATAATACATCTGTGCTCTAAGTCGTCGTTAGAAACGGTCAACACGTTGCATCCGCCAGCCCACTTTGCAAGATCCGGGAGGCTCCTGTATTACTTTGGAGCCGCATAAGTTTGTAACCGTCCCGGGATGAGGTGCAGATGTGGGCCAGACTCCTTCATCGCCGGATCCTTTCCATCTATCCCCTGGTCACCTGGGTGGGTTTTGGGGGGTCTGTGAGAGCACCCGAGCGTCCATCTCCCAATTGTAGGTCTCGAGTCAGCGTACAAGATTATTGCTACGGTTACTCAGGTTCAAGCCTTGTGACTCACATCTTGCGTGACAACAAATCCCTTGCCAGCGTTGAAGAAAAGGGTCATCCTCCACGGCGACTACGGCTACCTCAAAAAATGCCCAACGTTGAACCGCCGGCGCGAAAAGACAAGCGCGCTGTTCCTGCCGTCGCAAAAAGGGCGTCTCCAGTGGGTTTCCGGAGCGCAAGGTGCACCTTCCGCGAATTATTGGCGTTTGGATTTAGGCTTCGGGGATCCCTTTCACGTCGTTCCTTCCTCGGCTATCATCTTGATTTTTGCAAGACGGCAAACTCGGGCACCGGACGAAAGTGAGCCATCTCCTACTCTGCACGTTACGGATATGCGAATGAACCAAAACAGCAGACATCGCAGTGTCTGTATCGTTGGGTCGAGATCTGTTGGACTTGCGCCGTCTAGGATGAAATCACGAAGGATGCCGTTGGTACTTGGACCGGTGAGAACCTTTGTGCTTACCAGCCAAACAGACACTGACCGGCCATCTCCGACGTCCAGCTTTCGTCGGGAATCGATCGTACTAATAATTGCGGCATGACCTGTTACGATGCGGACGAGTTTGATACAAGCAAGGGCAACCCTTGCTCGCCACGACGGGAGCTGCAAAGGCGTAGTTCAACGGCTTCGGCGATGACTCATCCTACGAACTTCGACCTGCGCCACCGTATTGACTCAACCAATTCTCTACAAGGGCTTCTGCACACAATTCATACTGGAATTACTATAAAACGAGCGGCGGTTCCCCAGTTCACTTGGACTTCACCAACCAACTCACTCGATACGGTACCACGTGGTACGTCCATCCCCTGAACACGTTCGCCTCTACGCCCGATTGTTCACACGAGACGAGGTATTGCTATACAGTATGCCTTTCCCCATTGTTCACATCAACGGTTTCCCAGGCATAGGCAAGCTCACCATTGCCCGCAAACTCGTTGACTTGCTCCAGGAATTCAACGCAAAGCTGGTTCACAACCATCTTTTGATTGACCCAGCGGGTCCAGTCTTACCACGCACCAGCAAGGACTATCAGCCTCTGCGACGCGCAATACGAGCTGCTCTCTTCGATACGCTAGCCAACTCCCAAGACACGTTTGGATCCGTGTTTGTCTTTACCGATTTCCAGTCCAACGATGATGTCGGTCGCTCCGTTGTGGCCGAGTACCGTTCCATGGCGACGCGTCGCGGTTGCACCTTTGTTCCCGTCATCCTCACTTGTTCCAAGGAGGAGAATTTGAAACGGCTTGGAACGGCTGAACGGTCTATTCATGGTAAACTCACCGATCCGGAATTGGTGTCGTATATTCGCGACGACGACGAGGTCTATCGAGCGCTAGACGACACTCTCGAGATGGAACTCGATGTCACAAGCCTAGATGCAGACAGCGCTGCGAGCTTGATTTACACTCACATTCTGAGCGTTTGTGCCGAACTGAGACCTGAGAAGGTCAACTCTGTGCTTGAAAGCGCCTCTTCCTGGGTTTAGGGCTCTGGCTTTACGACGAAATATGACAGTAAGTCGGGTCACACGACAACAGCCTTTATACTAATTGAATGATATAGAAAAGCACCGATGGACACAAGACCTGTGACCTGTGACCTATGATCTAATTGGCAACGCAGGCTAATGCTCTTCCCCGCCAAAGAGGACTAAGCCCAGCACAACCTGAGATTTTGCGCCCAACAGATCGCAACTCCATTTTCTCGACTGGACGGTGGAATCCTACCTAGGAGGAGACAAATTTGTTTTCCTTCCTTCACAATTAAAATCACCAACTAAAAACATGACATTCTGGCTCATTATAATATCATCTTCGAAACCTCGGCTCTATTCTATTTCCCCCGAGTCACGGATGTGCTGCTCCAACTGCATCTTCTCGGAGCAGAAGCAGGGATCTCGCCGTCCCCAATTTTTATCCTTCATCTGACCCTGTCATCGGCACCCGACCGCTGTATCAGCTTCGCGAAGGGAAAGGTCCGGGGGTCGCTGAAGCCATTTGCAAGTAACCTGTGTGCACACTGCCCCGAAATCGCGCGACAAACGCACAAGCCGAGATAGGTCTTTTACTTCATGCCTTGGTATTTTGGCTTCTTGCTCTTCCCGGATGCGCTCGCAAATGTATGAGTCACGAACGGTTGGCGAGATCCCTTGGTTCACCATCATTACAATCCCACGCTGAGTTCGTTGAACGGTCTTCCAGGCGCTACCAGGGGCCCGAGTCAAACATCTGCAGCTCCCACATATGAGCAAGATCGTGACGGAAACCAGACGGAGATGGCATTCGCCGAGAATACGATAGATCAATCAGGAAATGAAACAAGAAATTCAGCATACCATATTCAACTGTCGACATGCCTATCAGAGCGAGACAGCCTGCTGAATTGCTGGCGTGTTCGTCTTCTACTACCTGAACCTAACCTCAAGTTATACGAAATCATTATGAACCAAAAGAACCTGAACCTCTACCAGATCATTACCCAAGTGCCTTGCCGATACTGTGAACCTTGAAACCCATTTGTTGCAGATGGACGCTATCTACGACATTTCGCCCGTCAAAAACCCAGCTCGGCTGTTTCATAATCTGCGAGACAACCTTCCAGTCGACAACATCCTCAGAATCCTTCTCCAAGGAGTTGAAGCTACATTCCTTGCATCCTTCACCACAGGCAGGTTGGGGAAGCAATCTCTCGAGAGGATCCTCTGTGGCGACCTCGTCGAGACTCGCCTTGATCTTCTCAAGAGTGACAATGTCCATTTCGCTCAAGGCACCCTCTCCAATTGAACCCGAGAGAGCTGAAATAATATTGTCTCTAGTAGGGGGCTTGGCTTTGGGGGAACCAGCATGCACACCGCGGAATTGATCCCAGGGGGTAAGAACGCATACGGCGGAGGCGCCATCTGCGGTCTCTCTCCAGCCGGAGCAGACTTTGACCCTGCTCATGTGCGACTTGTCTTTGATGTGGCGTTGAATCTCTGCTTCAATCTCCTCGGCCGCGCAACCGGGATCGTACACAGCAATCTCTTGGGGGAGCTCAGCAACCATGTCAGCAATGAGATGCACGGCGATACTGTTTCGCGTGTCGTTGGTACCATCCTTGAAGGCAAAACCAAAGATGGCAATCTTCTTTTTGAACAAGGTGTTGTTCAGCTTGCGCGTGACTGTCTGCGCAAAGCGTTCTCGCTGGTACCGATTGATTGACAGAATCGACGTCCAGTAGTCTGCTACCTCGTACAGGTAGAGTGACTTGGCGAGCCAAGCAAGGTTCAAAATGTCTTTTTCAAAGCATGAGCCACCGAAGCCGACGCCTGAACTGAGAAACTTGGCACCGAGACGCGAGTCGGCACCCAGCGCATGGCTGACCTCCTGAACGTCGGCGCCCAGCTCCTCGCAAAGTGCGCTGACAGCATTGATGCTGCTGATGCGCTGCGCAAGCATAGCGTTGGCAATCAGCTTGGTCAGCTCGCTACTAAACGTGTTGACAGTCAAGATACGAGTGGGAGCGACCCAGGCACCGTACACATTCTTGAGTGTCGTGGCGGCACGGAGACCTGCTGCCGTCTTGGCGCTGCCAATAAGAATCCGGTCTGGGTGCATGAGGTTCTGAACGGCAGTACCCTCAGCAAGGAACTCGGGGTTGGAAAGCACTTCAAAGGATGTCTCTGGGCGCATTTGGCGGAGCTGGACTGGTCAGTCTGATCGAGTCCTCGTGATGCTAAGAGTGGAATCTATTGGACTTACGATATCTGAAATCATCCGAGCAGTGCCACATGGGACAGTGCTTTTCTCGACGATGATGGCACCAGGCTTTGCATGCTGAGCGACAGACCTGGTGGCCAGCTCCAAGGTGCCAAGATCTGCCGTGGCTCCTGCGCCAAGGCCGTACATCTTTGTCGGCGTGTTCACACAGATGAAGATGATGTCCGCTTCAGAGATGGACCCGTTGACATTGGTCGAGAAGAAAAGGTTGGGCTTGCGTGACGGGACAATGACGGGCTCGCCAGCATGAGGTGAAAGAACAGTTGCTTCCCTTGTCCCATCGCGAGCTATGCGGACAACTTTGGGAAGGCCAAGCTCATGGATGGGAAGGTGTGCAGAGTTCCAAGCCGCAATGCGCTGCTCATTCAAATCGACGACCTTAACGACGATTTCCGGATTGTGGAAAGCGATGAGAGCCGCAGTAGGACCACCTATACGTGATGAGCTCTCCGTGCCAAAACGGGTGGGAGTAAAGGGGCCTTACCGACGAAGCCGGCTCCGACGAAGCAGATACTGCGCACCTTTGGCAGATGAGCAGCGTGCAAGCCATCCAAGGACAGCTCCGGAAGAGCAGCTTCAAGCGCTGGTGAGTCTCCCGAACAAGACTCGACGGGGCTTGCAGCGATAGTTGTTGTCACACTGGTAGCAAGAGACTTCTCCCAGGTTGAGGACTCTGATTTGGTGGTCGAAAGCGACTCGCCGCTTGAGTCCCTCAAGAGAGGGGGAGTCCCTACGAAAGACACGACAGTTGCCATATTGAACTTGGACAGAGAAGAGTCGTTGCTACAAGACAGAGAAAGATGAGTTCCGTGAGATGAAAGAAAGCAACTAATGTTCTAGGGTAGGATAATATGCTTCTTGGCTCTCTGTGAGAGAGGTCAAATGACTTGATTCTTATCAGGTCCTGGTGCAGATGGGAAGGACAGCACTGGTGCGATCATGATTCCCAATGCCCTCGATAATCTCCTGCTGTCGAACGGAGAACTTTCTTTTCCCTCTTGGCTGTGTAAGTGCAGCCTGATGAGTTGGTCGGGGACTCGGGAAGCCTCGCGCACTCGCTATCATGACGGAATCAGTCTTTGCAAGGGGTTCAGCTGTCTGGCAACTATAGACGTTACAGATCTTTTACCTTTTGGGTCTCTGCCGCATGGTGAACCAGACAGATGTCAGACCTAGGTCCAATGCAGTCTAGCCGCACCGCACTGCATTCACTTGGAGGGAAATGATTGACAATCTCCTGAGATACGTGGTTCAATGGTAAGTGGCCAAGCAGGGGTAAAGAAAAAAAAGAGAAGGAAAGAAATGTCCAACAGCGCTTCGGGCCTTTGTTTTTTTTCCCCGATCGAGTGTTTGCAACCAACCAATACGTCGAGACCCTCTTCGGTGAGGAGAATTTGGAGAAATGGAGGCGCCCACCTTGACAGTTGACGGTTCAACCCAAGGTAGCGCAATTGTGCCTTGGGCCCCACCCACATCAACAACCTCAATTGCCTCATCCCGTCGTCGTCGTCATCTCTGCCTCTGCGGTAGGAATACGACGCTAGCATCCAGGCACATGCAAGTTGAATGACGCCTAAAAACGCAATTTTGAGGTAATACGTTCCATCAACACCAAGAGTTGTGAGTACCAACGCGACGAGTACAGCTGTCAACTGTTATGATGAGGACCTCTTTATCCGCATCCAAGGCAGCTGGCAGGAGCAGATAGTTGACAGATCCAGCTACCGCAACCGCCAAGAGTCAAATTTTGATAGGATTCGTCAGAATGGCCCGAGACTTGGTGAGACGGCTGGGAATAACCTCAATCAACATCCTAGCCCTATCTCATTAGCAGGGCGACCAGTCCCGGCAAAAACTGACAAGTTGGGCCTTTGATTCCGCTTTTTGCACTAAGAGCGATTGTTGGTACACTTTCACAAGCTAAATTGGTGGCTATCAATGTCCTGAAAACCCTCGAGGCGCACAATTGGTCACCATCCCTGCCGTTGTGCACTCACGTCGGGATGAAGACCGCCGATCTTCCAGGGGTACGGACGGCACGGGACAGGGGCCTCGACGGTGAGGAAGTTGGGTCGACCACGGATAGGGCTTATACATGCCCATTTGCTATCTTGATATCTCATCTGGCGAGCACCCTGGTCTAGCACGACGCCCTAATCAGTACCATGGTCCAGCTGCCGACAATCCCTTCTCTCTAGGGTAGGCGAGATAAAGCAATGCCGCAGCGCCTTTGGCGCCTCACGGCGTTGGCTGAACGGGAAGCATTAGTCGAACTGAGACGTGCACAAGTCCTGGCGCTAGGAGAACCCGGACGTAGGGCTTCTCTTACTCTTTCCAACCTTCAGGGATTGGACAGGGGCTAAATGTTCAAGCTCGATTGTGTGCGGGCGCCGGCAGTTGTGCAACGGGAGCCTTTTGTGTAAGTTCCTTCCCCTTTTTAGTCCCCATGCAGTGAACCCGAGCCAACAACTAAACCTTATTCGAAGCGTTGGAAGGAGCGAGGTGCAGGACCCCGTATCTGCCGTAACCTGCGGCCGCGCCTCACCCATCCTTCTTCCATCTTCCACCCAAAGACCTTGTCGATTCTTGCTGCCGACTTTCCTATCTCCAACATGTTCGTTGTCCCCCCCATGCTTCGTCCCGCTTTAGCTCTTTTGCCTACATCACGACGTTGGTCCGAAGTTCTGGCCAGTCACAGTCAGAGATCCTCATTGCGCGTCCTCAACAGAGCTAGGCATGCGGCTGACTGCAGCTGGCAGCTCTTGGGCGGGACTATTTCCTTCGCCATGCAGGTATTTTGACCGGGGGACGATAGGGTCGCACAATGATCTGCGGTTCTGCGTGGCAGAGGAATATCCAAGCATCCTCAACATCTCACTCTGGAGCAGACCCGTCCCGAATACCCATCCCGAGCCCGAAGTGACACAGCATCACCCCCCCATGGTCTGCGGCTTATCTTGGTTGAGGCGCAGACTTGCAAGGATCGCGATGACGTTCACTCCAGAATATGTCCAGCACGCGAACTTCCATCGTCGAAGAAAACGTGGTGGATATGAGAGGCCATCGCTCCAGCTGAATGGTAGGACAACTCATGCCATCTCTTTCATCCTTCTTCACGCCTACCTACGCCAAAATGGGATCAGTCCAGTCCTCTCCGAGCGCCCTCCCCCTCGTTCGAACTTTCCTCGTCGGCCTGTCCTTACTGGCCCGTGTCCGGGGCTACGATGCAGTCGTCTGCGGTGAGCATGGCTACTCTGCATCAAGCAATGACAGCTTGAGCTGTGGGTGATCCTTTCCGTGCCTGGCCCTTCTGCATCTGTCGTGCTGCGCTGATACTGGTGGTGACTCAGATAATGCAAATGCGTGGAATTCCGATGGCAGTGGCTTTCAGTGCATGTCGGTAAGTCTTCTCACCTGCCACACCACGGAGCTCAGCAGACAGGGGTTTGACTTGGCATCTCAGATCGACAACGACCCGCCGGCATTCGATGCCACCTGGAAATGGACTGCTCACTCCGACGAGGTTCATTCGTACCCCCACGTCAAATTCAGTTCCGAGCAGCTGCCCGTGGCCCTGACCAACATCTCCTCATTGGACCTCAACGTCCAGTGGTCCTATAGCCCTGGCCAGGATGCCACGTCTTCGCTTCGCACCCTGGATGCCGGCGGGCTGGACAAGCTGGACACTGTTGCGAACATCGCCTTTGACATGTTCGCTGATCCCGACCCGGAGAAGGCGCAAAATGCTACCACGGCTGCGACCGAGATTATGATATGGATCGGCACCGTGGGCAAGCCTTGGCCCATTGGCTACAGTACGAATCGGACCTGCTTCACTCAGTCGCTGGATTCTGTCGACTTGTAAGTTTTCCCGACGCCATCTGTCCGTGCCGTCCACCATTGTTAGCCTCTGATACTGACATACTTCCCCTGCATGTAGTACCCTCTACGTCGGAGAAAATGATCGGGGCATCAATGTCTTTACATGGGTGGCCGAGACGAATGAGACTGCCTTTTTCCAGGAGATATCTCCACTCCTGCAGTATCTTTGGCGCCACGAACTGGTGCCATCTAACTCGACGGTCGGTCTCATCGAGTTTGGTTCCGAGGCATACCATGCAGAGAGCAATGTCACCTTTTCAGCCTCCAACTTTAGCATGCATCTCTCTGTTGGCGAGGCCCCGCAGATGAGATTATCAAAGCTGCCTAAGGAGTGCTCGGATGCTGCTAGCCCTCGTGTTGGGAACTTTTCCTGGTGGCTCCTTATCGTCTCCTGCACGGCGACCTTCTATGTACTCTGACTTTGACGGGATTTCTTCCGATTCTGGTCCATGCAATTTACTATCTTTGTCCCTGAAAGTGGAATCCCTGTTGGGTCTAAACCGGAACTATTGTCTTGTGCATCTGCTATCCCAGCTCGCCGTTCATGATAGAATACGCCATTCTCAACATCCTCGAGGTTCAGGTTGACAACATGGTAACCGGGGCAAGCATCAAGAGGTCAAGATCGACAGATTCGTCCCAGCTGGCTCACCGGTTAGGCATGGCTTCTTTTTGTTGTTCAATATCGGTTATCATCAGTCCAGCATGTGCCGTGTTTGGTTGGTTGTTGGATTCCAAATCTTACTCGGGACCAGTATCCTTGTCACCTGTCTCTATTCGGACTGCTGCCTCAACAGAATATGCTTGTTGCACCACAGCGAGAGCTGGAGGCGATGAGCCATGTGGCTGCTTCACTTAATATCTCCGCCATTATAGATATCAGAACTGTCGCATCATCCTACCTTCCACTCTCTGCACTCCAGGGTCGGATGTTCCTTTCTCTCAGCTGAACCAACCGTTGCGAGCTCTCTACTTCCAGTCACGATGCAGACGCCCCAGTCCCCCCCGGTCGTCGACCAGCCTACCCTCAACCCGTTCGAGGATGAGCGGTACGAAGCAACTCAATCTTCGGGTTCAAGCCAGACGGGTTCTGATCCTCCCACTGTAAGCCACTCATCCTCTCCCCCAGTACAAACTAACGTTCCCAATAGCCGTCTCCCGTAGTTGAGGCTGCGCCTGAAACACCTGAGCCTCGGCCTACTCTGCCTCCTCCTTCAGCTGCTGAAGATGAGATTGTAAGTACAGCAATGCCATACTCTTTACTGTGCTTGGCTAATAGTCATCAGACACCTGCTCCTCCCGCCTCGGGTGAAGTCTTCAATGAGAAGGCCGTCAACCCCTTCGACTCAGACCCAGAGTCAGGCTCCAAGCAGGCACCAATCCTGGACCAAGAGAAGCGTGCGGCCGATGCTGTTGAAACTGCCAAGCCCAAGCCAAACATCTTCCGCCGCATTTACAATGCTTGGCGGAGGACTTACTGCCCCAAGGAGGAGCCTGCCCTGATCCTGCCAACCTGTCCGACAGATGAGGAGAAGCTCAGTTACCTCCACACCAACAGAATTCCCCTCTACATCTTTGGTGTCGTCTCCTTCTTGTCCCTTTCTGCTGGAATGTGGCTGTTTGCCCTTTGCTCCATCATCTTTGTATGGTACGCTGCGTTTGTCGGCTTCGTCGACATCTATCTCATCATTTCATACTTTGTCGGCCTCATTGGAAAGGATTGGGACTACGCTGCTCATCAGACGATGGTGGCCGAGAACCCCATTACGCCGGAAAATGCGCCCACCGTGGACATTTATCTGCCCGTGTGCGCGGAGCCTCTTGAGATCCTAGAGAACACTTGGAACCACATCACGAACTTGGATTGGCCCGCTGGCAAGCTTCAGGTATATGTCCTGGATGATGGCGCTCAGGATACTGTCCGTGACCTGGCCCAGCGCTATAGCTTCAACTACATTGTGCGTGGCGATCGCCCGCGCTTGAAGAAAGCTGGCAATCTGCGATGGGCATTTTCACGCACCAATGGCGACTACTTTGCCATCTTTGATGCCGATTTCTGCCCTCGCCCGGATTTTCTGCGTGAGCTGGTCCCTGAGCACATGGCAGATGATAAAACCGCCATCGTCCAATCTCCCCAGTTCTTTCGGGTCCGCGATGACCAGACCTGGGTCGAGCAGGGTGCTGGCGCAACCCAGGAGTTGTTCTACCGTGTTGTTCAGGTCAACCGCAATCGCTGGGGCGCGTCAATCTGCGTTGGAAGCAATGCTGTTTACCGCAGAGAAGCGCTCGACGCGGTTGGCGGAACTGCTGAGATTGGCTTTTCGGAGGATGTGCACACCGGGTGAGTGAAGTCCTCCCAAATACTAGAGCATTCAACTAATTAGGACAGATTTGGCGCCGTTGATCGTGGCTGGAAGGTCAAATATGTGCCCCTTTGCCTGGCCACAGGGGTCTGTCCCCCTACGCCTCGGTCTTTCTTTTCTCAGCAGATGCGTTGGGCAAGGGGCAGCACCACTCTGCTCACCAACAAGCACTTCTGGCTCTCCAAGCTGACCATTATGCAGAAGATATGCTATCTTTGTGGTATGTTCCTGCCTGTATGAAGAGACCAATTTGACGAGAATGCTGACATTTTCAGGCTTCTTCTACTATTCTGCCGTCTCTCTTGGCATCTTCATCTCCCCCATTCCTGGAATTCTGCTTCTTTGGTTTCGGCCAGAGTGGTTCAAGTATTACAATCTCGCATTCGCCATTCCCTCCATTGTATACGGTCTCCTGGTGTTCCGCCTTTGGGCCAAAGCATCCTACGGAATGAACGTCCAGCACATCATGCACATCCAATCCTACGCCTACCTAACGGCGATCAAAGACCGCCTCTTTAACATTGAGCTCATGTGGGCACCTTCTGGCGACGTCAAAGCCCACAAAAGCAACAAGTACCGCAACATGCGGATCCTGTGCTGGCTGTGGACTTTGGCCGTGCTCGGTGGCATGATCTCTGCCGTCACGTACAGAATACTCAAGGGCTTGGACTGGTATCAGACTCTGCCGCTCATCATTCTCAACGCCTACAATCTTTACGTATCTCACCGTTTTATGTTTTGCAATTGGTGAGTGGGATGGGCTGGGTATACATGGAGAGAAGTGTAAGAGGTTTCTTTTCAACAAAGAAATTAGAAGCAAGATGAAGGCTGGGAGTATATGGAGGGAAGAGATAAAGCGAAGAAGATAACGTAATGTGAATATGACACTTAATCCGCTTGGGAGAAGGATGTAGATAGATTGGACAACATAGACATTTTGTCCCTGGGATGGACGATAATTAGACTAGTTTGCTACGAATGAATGACAGCTTTTCGTCCTTGGGCGTAATAACACAAGTTGCCTTTGGAACCCAGCGCGTAGTGCCAATTGGTGCTTTGAACTACCTAAGCTCGTACCGAGCAGCGGGCC
>JALNIO010000738.1:0-24417 GCA_023509875.1 Rugonectria rugulosa | reverse complement strand
TGGTTATCCAGGCGCTAAATTTGCTGGTGCCGGGCTTGGGACCAGTGGCGAGGCCAAGCAACCAAGGACCAGAAAGCCATGATTGGGAGGGGGGAGAAGTCGCATGTTTTGGTGAGGAGGGGTTGGGATGCCAAGATGCAGATGACGAAGGCGTGTGTGGCTGGTGCGCGGCGGCCTTTGCAGCCGAGAGAGGGCGGAAGTGGGGTTGGAGGGGAAATCAAGAGGTGGCTCGGGGGCGATTAGCGAATGGCGATTGGCTGCGGGTCGAAGCTTGAACGTGGCTGTGGTGTCCCCACCTCTGTTTCGGATTGTTTCCCTGGGGCGAAGCGCCATGATGTCAATCGTGAAGATCTCGCGATTTTCGGCATTTTTCTTTTTTCCCCCCCCGTTCTGTTGCTTTGCCAATTTGCTGCCGGGTTACAGTGTGGAAAGTACGGTGTTTTATCAAGAGAAGCAGGAGATGACAAGCAAATCTTGACATGGCTCGTGTTTCCAATGGATGGGAGTGTCCACGAGATGCAACGCACGCTGGTGCTGTTTCATTCATGCAAGACCATGCTAGCTTCCCCCCTGCCGGATGACGGACATCTCCCATTCACACCATTGCAGTTCAGGCATGCGAGAGCGAGAGAGAGGCTTCAACGTGCTCTTGGGTGTGTCGGTGGATACTGTGCGGATACTCTTCTCCCGATTCGAGGTCATGAACCAGCTGAAACGTCGTCATAAGCCTGGATGCTTTCCGAGGGAGCAGTGGAGGGGGATTGGGTTTAAACCAGGTTTGTGGGTGGGAGAGTTCCTGACCCCTGGATGACGGCGAATTCTAATGGTGTTTGAATTCGCTCTTGGGTTGACCTCGGGATGAGGTAAAATATCCGGATGATCATTTCCTCGAAGCTGATATGAGGGTGTTGGCTATAGGCAACGGAACACCACTTGCTTCCTTGCTGTTTGTCCAAGAAGTCTTGGACATGGGATGGTTTCTAGATCAGGCTTTGAGCTTGCTAGTCGATGGGATCCCTTGAGGCAGCCAATACCGCACTTGCACCTCTTTTACCAGCTCATCAAGTGGTGTAGCTCGAGATATCCCTGGCAACTGCACCATGAGGTTGCACCAGCCAACCATCAAGCTGCTATTTCGGATAACGGCACTCAACAGGGTACATCCACTATACTTTCCGTGAAGAGATGAAGAGAAATTTTAGGCTCTACGAAAATCCTGCTCCTCTGTCCGAGAAAGTGTCGTGCTACTGATCGTCAGCAGGTGAGGCGTCACGACGAGGTTCTTTTGGCTGCTCCGCCCCAGCCAAGCGTTCGTTTGCGCTGTGCAACACTCCTCACGAAAAAGAAAGAAAGAAATGAGGCGCCGAGAAAAAGAATCTTCCATCACGGGAAGTGAGACGCAATCTAGAAGGACGCATGGTTGTCGTACAAGCCAGGGATGGAATGAATATCGAGGCCGTGGACCGAAGACAGCTGCCAAATACTGCGAAATTTGAGCAATGCAGCCATCCGATACTGCCGTCCTTTTCTCCGCCCTGGTCCATATATGGCTGGGCATGGTTTCTGCAGTGCCTGTGTGCCGTTCGAAAACTGATCGTGGAATTCATTGGGCAGAGGCTTTTCAGCAGAGGGGCTTCTTGCTCGTGTATTGGACAACAACGTCGTGCTTGTCGAGAATACGAGGCCAGGGACGAATACGGGCGGCCTCATTACTCAACATTTGCTTCCTTTTGGCATCGATTTGCAGTCTTTGGGCGCCTCTCATTTCCAGCATGCATGTCTCATCTTAACGGGATGCATTCTGCCGCTGTGCGTAGGGGAATGGGGGCTTGGCTCCGGTGTGGTGAACGCATTTAGATATCTTGCCTCTCTGAGAGTTGTCCATGTAAGTCATGCTATGAGTGGTCTTGTCTTCTTAAGGGCGATGAGTCCCGATCTGGATATGAGTCTTCTCCTGGTACTATGAGCTCAAGGCACTGTCTTCTTCTTTAGGAACATCATCACTTACATGTCTTGTATTCCACTCACTACTCGTTCAAGATGAACTGGTACACTCTTCTCTACTCAATATCCCTCGCTGCCCTTGTTGCAGCTGATCCAACATGGCCATCAAAGCTCGATGACCTGGAGGAAATCATGTCCCAACTGTTCTCCTTCCAGTCGAGAAACTTTGCCGATCTCATAACCCCCTGCTCCAAAGAAGCATCCGGCCCCGGCCGTCAGAATGCCGCCGAGTGGCTGCGTACCGGCTTCCACGACATGTCCACGGCCAACGTCAAGAAAGGCACCGGCGGTCTGGACGGCTCGCTGCAGTATGAGCTCAACAGCGGAGAGAACGCGGGGCCCGGGCTGCGGACGACGCTGCAGGCCATGGCACCCTACGTGAGCAAGCAAACCAGCCTCTCCGACCTGATCGCCCTAGGGGTGTACGCATCGGTCCGGTCGTGCGGCGGCCCTCGCGTGCCTGTTCGAGCTGGACGGAAGGACGCGGCGCGGAAGGGGGCGCTTGGGGTCCCTCAGCCGGAGGACTCGGTGGACGACTTTGCTGCGCAGTTTGAGCGCATGGGGTTCGAGCACGACGAGGCCATTGCCGTCACGGCGTGCGGCCACACGCTGGGGGGCGTGCACAGCTCCGAGTTCCCGGACTTGGTTCCTCGCGGCAGCGTGAAGAAGGGGCTCGCACCTCTGGATACGAGCACCGCTGCCTTCGACAACAGGATTGTCACCGAGTATGTTGATGGCACCACTCGAAATCCGTTGGTGGTCGGGCCCTCGGTGAAGCTGGGCAAGCACTCGGACTTTAAGCTGTTCAACTCGGATGGGAATGACACTATGGAGAGACTGAGAGATGCGGACGAATTTCGTGAGACGTGCAAGATTGTCCTCCAAAAGATGATTGATACTGTTCCCTCTGGTGTCAGCCTGACAGACCCTATTGTTCCTTATTCCGTCAAGCCTGTTAACTTGCAGCTTACGCTCGACAATAAAGGGACGAATCTCTTGCTCACAGGATTCATTCGAGTAAGAACTACGGATACGAATCAGAGTTCCATCAAGAGCGTCACCATCACATACAAGAACCGAAAGGGGGGGTCCTCGTGTGGATCAGGGGGATGTTCCATCACCCTCACAAAGGTCAGCGGCACAAGCCGAGGATTCGACGACACGTTTGCCTTTTTCCCTATCGAGGCCAGCATCCCCGTTTCCTCAGGCATATCGTCCTTCACCGTCGCCGTCAATGGCGTCAACGGCAACAGCAAGACATACAGCAACAACGGCCAGGCATACCCGCTCCGGGATGCCGTGTTCCTGCAGAAGTCGCAAACGTGCCGTCCCGGGTCCGGCAACTCGGTGCGGCTGGTGGTGGCGGTGCGCAGGGATAGGGCGAGCCGGGGAGTGAGGGCGACAGTGTACTACAAGACTGCGCAGGAGGACAGCCCGGTGCCTCGGCTGAGGAGCGAGACGGTTGAGTTGAAGGGGGGGGAGTGTTTAGGGCAGTACATGTTCTTCAAGGGAGAGTACAAGATCAGGGGTGGATTGGCAGAGCAGGCTCACGTTGATGTGGTTAATGGGGACGAGGTGGACGGGTTCAAGAGGGTGAGGGAGTTTAGGGAGGATTGCGGTGAGGTTTCCGAGACGCGGGGATGTGAATAAGAGAGGGTTTGGTTGAAAGATGTTGTTTGAATAGTGAGTTGATAATGTTTTTGGGGTAGTAAAAAGGGACTGTTTCTTTGATATGTGCTGTTGATGTGATGCATCTCACCTGTATTTAAGGAGGTGTTGGCGGCTGAAGTTGACCCCGCCATCGATTCAATGCCGTGAGGTAGTTACCCCGCGACGCGTAAAGACACGGTCCAGTTAAACCCCCCCTCATTTCAATTAAGCCAACATCATACAACACCTCACTTCAGTTTGAAAAGAAACCATTCCTCCCTCATCACCCATCACAAACACGAGACGAATAAAAAAATGTCAGACTCTCAAATCGAACAAGATCGCGAGGTACCTATTTCCTTCTCTCCTTTATTTATAAATAGAAACCAGAGCAATAATAACCACTGTCTCAACTCCTCTCAGCGCCTCAAGTCAGCCCTCTGGTACGCCATCGGCCAAATCGTCGACGAGGAATCCCTCAGCCGGAACCGCAACGCCACGCCGCAATTCATCGGCGCCCTGACGGAGCTCGTCTGGACGCAAATAGGTAACCCCCTCCCCCCATTTCCTTCTACATAAAGTGTCTTCCTTTTGTAAAAACCCGTCTGCTAACTTTTTTTCGCATCAGAGAACGTGGCCACGGACCTGGAGAGCTTCAGCGCCCACGCGGGCAGGACAACCGTCACCACCGACGACGTGCTCCTCCTGGCGCGCAAGAACCCGGACCTGCACCAGATCATGAAGCAGTTTGTCGACGAGAGCAAGGCCGAGAGGGCGGCTGTCGGGGCAAAGGGTGGTGCGGCAAGGGGGAGACGGTGAGGGAAGGGGAGGTGAAATGAATGGATATTGTTTCTTGTTTTTGTCTGGTTAGGCGTTTTGGGGCGTGGGAGGGTAACATGAATGAGACAGCTGGTGTCTATAGGGAGGTAATTGAACAGTACCAGAGTTGTTCATGTCCAATGCAGCAAGTTTCTGGCGTCTCACCTTGGAAATTCCGTAGGGGGCGTTGGCACCTTGTACGCAAGGCGTCGTGACCTCATTTAGAGTGACATGGGATAAACACATGGCCGAGATATGAATACAGCATCCCCAAGTGTTTGGAAATGCAGAGAGAAGCGCAGTTTTCGATTTCACAGTCCTGATTATTTCCTCACCAGTTAGGTAGTAGTCTTCTCCGAGTCACACATACAAGCGGGTTCCAAAATGAACGAGACTTGGAATTTAAATGGAGGCATTAAGACCTTGGAATCATAAGAACAAATGAATAAAGAAATAAACTTGTTTTCTTCTTATTTATTCTTTTCTTTATTCAATTAGTTGTTTAATTGATATACGTAGTACGCCCGGCTTCTGCAGGCAGCTGACACACTCCAATACTCGCTTTGCATATCCCTTTCCCATCTGCCTTTATACGGCTGATATACTTATAGAATTTCACGTCGGACCCGCTCACGGCGAGCATGGATGCTCTCATGCTGGTGTAGATCAAGCGTTTGTAGGAGTGGTTCGATTGTGCCCTCTAGTAAGAGGTTAGCTGTTTTCCAATCTAGAAGTAAGAATATTAGCATATGAAGGTAGATGGGAAAGGGATATGCAAACCTGATAGCGACCATTGTTGTGAAGGGTCTGGGTTTAGACAACGCGATTCCACATCAGACAAATGTGATTCCACACTCGACAGACGCGATTCCACACTCGACAAATGCGATTCGATGGTGTCGAGTTGGTCACCAAACTGGTTCAGCTTGATGTCCAGTTTCTGTTCGAGACGAGATTCGATGCGGCCAAGCTCCGTAGCAACAGGGAGGCGGGCAACTGCCACCCAGGACCGGAAAGCTCTCCATACTCGGTCATTTAGAGGAAGTAAAAGTCGTAACAAGGTCGCCGTTGGTGAACCAGCGGGGGAGGGGGATGGAAATTGTTGATGGTGATGAAAGAGGAAAGAAATTGAGGAGCAGAAGCGCGTGATGTGTTGATGTTTTTCTTATTGAAATACAAGGCCCAGCAGTCCTCAGGGTGTCGACCATTCTTGCCTTTCAACGTTTGTAGTACGTGGAGGGCAATCAAGAAGTTTGGAAGGTAAGCCTGCAACCCAGACAACCAGGTCTTCATTATATGCCTATTCTACCTGTTGGAGTCATCTCATTATTATACCACCACGACCCAGCAAGGAGAAGTCATCAGTCGGTTCATCCCATGTCATCAAGCACAATGCAGAGTCGCGGTGAGCCCATCTCCTCTCCTCAATCACTCTAATACATGTCTGAATCACAGTCTTTCGGGCCATTTGTTACCCGATTCAGCATCACTCGCTGTAGCTTCACCGCATCTTGGCTACTCGACATGGCATTGATACGATGCATCTTGTCCCCTTCTACACGGACGCCTTCTACTCACGCCTTGTACGGACGCTCTATACTCACGCCAAGCTCATCACACATCCATCCTAAGCCTTGATGGATGACTCTCGGCCGTATGTTTCCTTGTACCCCTCCAGCATATCCAGCGTGACGTTGGATCCCCCGCACACAATCAGGACCACGTTCTTGCGACTCCACGCCTCGTCCGTCAAGCCCTGCCCGAGCAGCTCGCGGAGCCTGCCCGCGTACGCCGTTGCCAGCGTCGCACCACACGCCGCCTCGACCAAGTGCCGGGCATCGTCGGCGAAGCGCACGCAGCTCATGGCGGCGTCGGCATCGGAGACCACGACGCTCTGCATGGTGGGCGTCTGGCTCCATTTCCATGTCTGCTCCGAGACGCGAACGGCGCCCAGCGATGTGGCGATGGACGTTATGCCGGGTAAGGTGACGTGCTCCTTGGCGAGGACGCTGGCGTGCAGGCTGTCGGCGCCGATGGTCTCGACGGCGATGACTTGGGGTTTGGAGCCGCTCCAGGGGAGGGACTCGACGCCCTGCATCAGCCCGTTGACGAGGCCGCCCCCGCCGACGCTGCAGACTATAGCATCAAAGGGCTCCTCCATCTGGTCCCTCAGCTCGTCCACGATGGTGGCCGCGCCGTCCCAGACCCGCGGGTGGTCAAAGGGCGGCACATAGACGCCGCTGAGGTCGTTTGCCAGCAGCTCGGTCCTCAGGTAGGCGTCGGCCTCTGCCCAGTTCCTGCCCACCTGGTGGACCTCGACGCCGAGCTCGAGCAGCTTGTGCTTCATGAGCGGCGTGGTGGAGGTCGGGATGACAATGGTGGCGGGCAGGCCAAGGGAGAGGGCCGAGGTGGCGCACGCGAGCCCGGCGTTGCCTCCGGAGGAGCAGTAGAAGCGGACGGGGCCGGGGGCCTCTGCTGCGGCGCGGGTCATGTGGTTGCCGATGCCTCTTGACTTGAAGGAGCCCGAGGGCTGAAGGTTTTCGAGTTTGAGGTGAATGTTGCTGTGATGGTTATGGTTAGATTTCATTTCTTATAGACCTTCTAATTGCTGGTATTGGTTCTGGGTATCTTACCAGCCTGCAATCTTGGAGAGCTGAGGGCTCGGGACGCAGGGAGTCCTGATCCAGGGGAGCTTTGCGTGGGAGCCAAGGGAGCCCATGGTAAATGAGTGTTGCTTGATGGTTGTAAAGATGTGTATAGAGAGTGTGTCTAGGGAGGTGGGATTGCTGGACAGAGAAGTCGTGCAACCAATTCTAAGTCTGAGAAACCAATATCGAGATGTATACGATGGCCGGTATAAGTGCGGTGAAAGAGTGTTTTATATACAACCGTAGCAAGCCGATGGCAGGTGATGTGTGCTCATGGCATGAGGAATTGGCGCGGGAGACTGAGGGAAGACGTTGATTAATGGGTTCACGCCCTTGAATATGAAGACACGCCTCTTTTAGATTGAGATGGAAAGAGTATAGTTACAAGTCACTCAGTAGTCGTGAGGTGAGATATACAAGAGGCTCTTAATAGTTAAATACCCTCCTTACCAAGATAGGTACCTAGTTATCTCTTGGTGTTTTTCTACCGATCCCCGCCTTTGGTGGAGAAGACATGTCAAAAATGTCGTGATAAGGGCGCATCCTTCAAGACAGCATAAAGAGTGACTGTTGCAAGTAGGTCAAAGAGTCGGATTTCTTCCAGAAACAACGAGAAAGATGCTCTGAAGAATTCGTGTGCTTTGATTCATTCTACTTGTCAGTTGTATCCATCTACACCTGGGGTACCTCACACTCATCCATCAACACCCATGCCTCCGGCTGACGACGAGGTGCATATCCAGCCGTGAAGCTTCTCCTTCCATCCCTTTCCCGATTACGTTCTTATAGGGTAAGATGATGACCAGATGTCGCCGAGTGATGTCCCGGACAATACGCACGCAGCAGTCACTCTCGCCTATTGAACATTAAACCCCCCTGTTGACGCCCGCAGGATTGCCTAACGAAAGGACCAAGGAATCTATAGGGTAATTAGAGTCTACTTATAGGGTAATCAAATGTGTTTTATAGGGTAATCGATACGCCCACCATGACCCCGCGAGATCTCATTCCGCAGCAGCGCTAGAAGCGTCCAGACGCGGATTGGAGCATGGCCATGTGCCTGTGCCGGATGACGCTGGAGTTAGCCTTTTCGGATCCGACGGCGGCTTTGTTAGGGGAACGGATGAGGATGGGCTCGGTATTTGTGCCGATGTAGGTACGAGGTGACCGTTCTTAAGTGCTTGGCCGAGGATCGGCTTGAACAAAGACGGCTGCTAAGTGAGGAGTAGCTGCCGGCCCAAGGTTGAAGCTATGGAATGAAACGAGGGCATCTGACGATATCAGATGAACTGGTCATTTTCGAATGAATGATACTGTAGTTTAGACTCAACGTAGCCTTCGAAGCACGGCAATTGAGCATTGGCTTATACTGGAAATGGTGGCAGAGTGATGAGACATGAGGCGGCATCTTTAGGGACCAAACTGATGTGTTTTAAATATGCCATCCCAAGATATCTCCGAGTTGACTTGACATTGAATCATGGGGAGAGCTCGAGGTGCCCGGCATTTCTTTGATGATTCGGGCCAATTAGACTTCTGTAACTGCGTACCTAGTCAGTCGGAGCATCGGCGTTTAACTTGCCGACCCTCCAGCCACTTTACGCCAATTTTCGCGTACCTACCCAACCAAGTAGAAGTAAGTCGCGGGACAAGCTTCTTTTCACGCGTCGCCAATTCAAGGCTACAAGTCAAGTCAACCAGAACAGAACCCTCGCACATTTGCTGGCCACACCAACATCTTCACCATGGTCACTCTCGAAGAAGTGTCCGGGAGCCTGCTCCAAAAGCCCTCGTCAGTATCTCTGCATTTATGCCAAAAGCTTCCTTGCCTTGTCTAACCGCCTCCCAGGGATGCTGCCCACCAAGCGCCCACCAGAATCTCCTCGTCCTACAAACCGCTGCACACATACGCCCTCCAGAAGCAACGATCCTACCAGCAGCAATTCGGCGACATGTACTTCCTGCGCTTGACCAAGATCAAACCTGCCGTCGATAAAGCCGCCGCCGAGGCGTGGAGCGACACTGTCATTGCTGGAGAGCAAGCTAAGCGGGTTGAGCGTGTACTCGACGTGCGCCAGGGCGAGCTGTGCTGGGTCACGGGAACCGTATACATGGACATGTCTCTCAAGCCCAACATTTTAGAAGACGTTTCGAAAGACGTGAGTCTCTACGCTCCATGTACACATCGCAGGCTAACTGACAGCATTGTTTAGCGCTTGATATCCGCCCCCAACTTGACCACGAAATACTTTTCCGACGACGACTCCGATTCAATAATGCTCGAGGATGACTCTGGCCGCATTCGCTTAGCAGGAGACATTCTCGAGTCTGTCCATCTTGTGACGGGATGCATCATTGCCGCAATGGGCACCGAAAACGCCAACGGCGAGCTGGAAGTCATTGACATCAAGTTTCCTGATTTGTCCCCCCAGCCCGAACGCTGGAGCCTCTCACAATCACCTGCCAACGGAAAGAAGGAGGAGGCTAAAGATGAGGACGAAGACATGGCTGGTGTCCCAAGGTCGGGCAACAATAAGAAGATTGCTATTGTGTCTGGCTTGTCCTTTTCCGGCACGGACGCTTCCCATGCTGTTGATCTTGACCTCCTCCTGGAATATCTCCTTGGCGAAGCTCTAAGCCCCGACGTCCAATCCGAAATCTCGCACATCAGTCGTCTCATCATCGCAGGCAACTCCATCTCCATGGCTGAACGAAAAGCGGACGATGCAGATATCATCGTGGAAGAAAAGAAAGTCCACAAAAAGTACGGCTATGATGCCAGCTCATACAACGCTCTCCCCTCTCAGCTTTTCGACAACTTCCTCAACGAACTCCTCCCGTCCATCCCTGTTACTCTCCTACCAGGAGCCCAAGATCCCGCCAACGCCAGCTACCCACAGCAACCCATCCACCCTGCCATGTTTGCCTCGGCGAGAGCGTATGCCAAAGACCCGACAGCCCCAGCCAACAAACCGGGTTGGTTTGATACAGTCACCAACCCCTGGGAGGCCGAGGTCGAAGGATGGAGGGTCCTGGGCACTGGTGGCCAGAATGTTGATGATGTCTTCAAGTATGTAGGCACAGACGATCGTGTGGGCATGATGGAGGCCATGTGCCGCTGGCGGTGCTGTGCCCCGACTGCCCCTGATACTTTGTGTAAGTCGCTCCCGTCAGATAAGTTTACTGCGTTATGGCTAATAATTGTTTTAGGGAGCTATCCTTTCCAGGACGATGACCCCTTTGTGATGAAGTCTTGCCCCCATCTGTATTTCGTGGGCTGCCAGCCGCAGTTCTCAACCAAGGTCATCCATGGCCCCGATGGACAGTCGGTGAGGTTGATTACCGTTCCGTCATTTTCGGAAACCAGAGAGATTGTTATTGTAGATACGGAGACGTTGGATGTCGAGAGGGTCAAGATATCAGTATAAAGGGTTCAGATACAAATCGGGATGCTGGGAAGAAGAAAAGGCATGTATGAAATACCCCCAGATGTATGACTGCATAATTAAACGAGCTACGAAGAGATCTATAGCAATCTTTAATGTCGTTCACGGGTCATTCCCATGGCACCTTGGAGGCCTGCATATGCCCTGTACCATCGTGGCCCCCTTGACCTTTCTTATGCCCCCGATCATCCCCCGAAAGTACCAACGTACCATCAAGTACCATTGATATCCGTCCCCCCTGGCCCTGAGCATCTGGCTTTTTAGCCATCTTCGTCCCCTCCCTCGGCAGCCTCCATCTCGGTGCTGAACTCTTCGAAATCGCTCTGGCCCCCGTCGTCGGAAGCCCACTCCACGGCCTCGTCATAGTCCTCCTCGGCGTTGCGCTCCACGACCTCCCGGACGTGCTCGGCCAGGTGCTTGCGGCACGCCCGCGCGACGTGCTCCTCGAGCATTCCCAGCGCCTCCAGGCACCGCCGCGACCGGGCGAGGCGCTGCTGCCGGATGATGCGGTCGCTCTGCCAGAAGTCGGGCCGCCAGCGGGACGCCAGCCCAGGCGTGGCGGAGACCTGGCGCGCGGCGTAGCGGGAGAAGCGCAGGCTCTGCATATCGATGGTGAGGCGGCAGAAGCGCGGGCTCCGGCCGCCGTTGAGGAAAGCCGTCGAGATGTCGATGCGGATGAAGCGGCAGGGGAGCGACTTGAGCGCCTTGTACACGGGCGAGCTGTGGCGGAAGAAGTTGACAAAGGTGAAGCTGCCCGCTCCCTGCTGCTGCTGGTTGGCGAGCTGGTACTTGGGGGCCACGCGGATGGTAAAGGTTAGCAGCGTCGTCTTGACGCCGTTGTCGCACGTCTTGGCGAACTTGCCCTTCTTCGGGGTGAAGACCTTGATGGCCTCGGCCATGGCCGCCTGCGTGTCCCGGGAGAAGCGGTTGCGCTCTGCCTCGACGATGAGATGGCGGAAGTGGCACCCAAACTTGGCAATGTCGATGGTGTCGCCCTTCCCGGTCGCTCGGCCGTGACGGGCAGCGCCCTCGGGCTTGAAATCGTCGTCGTCGTACTCGAGGTCAGGAGCGTAGTCGATGTGAGGTAGACGCTCGAGGTTGGCCACGCGGTTGGTCGGGTCCCGGAGGCGGTACAGAAAGGTGTTTTCGCCGTAGAGAATGCGGGTGGCCTCGTCGTAGACGGACTTGCAGCTTCTCAGAATAGCCGTCTCGATGCCAGGCCGCTTGCGCGTGTACACACGCTTCCATCCCGAGCGAACATGGATCGGTGTGTCGACGAGGAGGATGCTGCGATAGACCTCTTCGCGAATCTCTAGCGGAATGTCCACAAAACTCGTCATTTTGGGCCTGTCGCGTCCTCGTTGTTCTCGCTCTACCTGTTCCCGGCGGCGTCGACGACGCTCTGATTCAACTCGGATTGCTCGACGTCGTTCTCGCTCATCGTCGCTTGGTGCACTATCAGCCTCCTCCTCATCGTCTTCCTCATCAAACAACACCCGTCCTCTGTTCTCATCATCATAGGGGTCGGGAATGCGAGCAGGAGCCGGGATAAAGGCCCCATCTTCACCCTCAGAGTCCTCGAACTTGTCGGTAAGTTGGGGTTTCGCAATGGCCCATTTATATCGCCCCTGCGGAAGACCGCTGTACCCCTGGAAGTCGTTCTGTGTCGGCAGCTCGATGTGATCCGGGTCGTACTGGAAAAGAGTATCCCTGCGACTCTGCCGCTTCCGCTTCATTTTGTGCTTGGCTGGCCTCTACTGGAAGCTGAAGGCTTGGAAGGTCGTCTGAATCGGCGTCGGTACCTGGTGGTGCAACCTTGCAAGGTGTAAAAGGCATGGATTTCTCCCCAGCCATCTGCCTGCAAGTTGGATTAAAAATGAAAGTAGGTCTAAACTAAATCATAATACCTACCTAACTACCTACATACTTACCTAAATTACAAAGAGCTGTCTGAAGCGTACCCCGAGGTACTGTGACAAGTACAGCGAGGGCCCAGTGAAGGTGTGGTGAGGCTACGGCTAATCCCTGGGAGATACCTATCTCCAGATTATCAAGCAAAAATCTCCCTTCAGTCACTGACTGAACTGCTTCAATCTCCTACAACCATTACACAACTTGGAGCATCTTCTTCAAAGGGAGAGGCTTTATTCCCTCATACATACATACTATCATCTCAAAACCACTCATTAACAAAACACCAGTCTCCCCTTTGAATCACACAACTCAGAGTCATTGAGTCATCAACTCACAATGTCTGCTCATAAAGCCCCTCGCATCCAGGTCAAGAACCTCTCATACACCTTTCCCGACTACTCAACTGGTATCCGAAACATCTCACTGGACCTCCCACCCCGTTCCCGCACTTGTCTTATCGGTGCCAACGGAGCTGGCAAAACCACCCTTCTGCGTCTCCTGGCCGGAAAACGCCTCTCCCCCAGTGACACAATTTCCATCTGCGGCGTCGACCCGTTCAAGGAGGGCCTCGAGGGAGTCACCTACCTCGGTCTCGAGTGGGTTCTCAATCCCATCGTACGCACCGACATTGGCGTTCAGGAGCTTCTGCGCTCCGTCGGCGGTGACGCTTATCCGGATCGCCGCGATGAGTTGGTATTGATGCTGGACATTGACACCAACTGGCGCATGCACGCCGTCTCGGACGGGGAGCGTCGTCGCGTGCAGCTTGCCATGGGTCTCATCCGGCCCTGGACCGTTCTCCTCCTGGACGAAATCACCGTTGACCTCGACGTCCTGAGCCGTGCCGAGTTTCTCGGCTGGCTGAAGCGCGAGACGGAGATTCGCGAGTGCACCATCGTCTACGCCACGCACATCCTGGATAACCTCGCCGGATGGCCTACTCACCTTGTCCACATGCATCTTGGCACCGTCAAGGAGTGGGACGAGGCCGACAAGATGCTGGCCTCCATTGACGGTACCGTTGGTGCGACCGGTAACAGCCGCCTCGGAGAGCTTGTTCTCGGCTGGCTCAAGGACGACCTCAAGGCCCGAGGTCCTCGTTCAAGCCTGCAGCGAGCCCCCGAGGGTAAGACTTATGGCTTTGGTGGCATGCAGGTCGGCGGCTACGGTGACGAATCCAAGCAACGCGAGGTTTAAGGGGTGGGTAGACTGAGAAAGGCGGACTCCGCGGGAGATTCTTAACAAATCCTCCCTTAGCATGTAAAAAAACAAAAAGGTCTTGACATGCGAGACGCATCCTCACTTTGCATCTGGTCGGAGTCAACACAGGGGGAGCACTCAACTGCATTTTTGGCGTTGGATTTGGCGGAAAACAGCTCTCAACCCTGGGATCTGCGGTGTTCATCTGGTTCAACACTTTGGGTTACAAGACTTTACTTTCGATATTCTTTTGCTTGTTGGATTTCTATTTGATACCCTGTATTTCAACCAAGGGGACATAGACTAACGTCCACTTCAACTAGACAAGTCTCTATGAACTAAAACTACCTCAATAACATATTGCATGCCTATTGGCTTGAAGTCTGCGTGTCCTTTGCTTCCATCAAGTTCCGCACCACCTTCATCGTGTTCTTGAGTAGCTCCGTAATACCAGGAAGATCGTTGGCACTGAGAATCGCGAGCACGTTTGCGCGATATTCCTGCCAGGACAAGTTGATCCCACCAGAGCCCGATAGTCGTGCGAGGCTGTTCTGGGTGACTGGCCCTGCGTGCCGACTCCTGATCAACTCTCCCTTGTCCATGGCTGCTTCTTCCAGCTCTCGGACCACAACGATGCTCTGAAGGCATAGGACGGGAGAGTACGATAGTCCAAATAGAGACTCCAGTGAGAACAATTTGTCGACTGACGATACGTACGTGGCGAGAATCGGGACGAGTGGCCTCGGGACCATGCAGCTGAGAGCGTTGGTGTCTGCATCGCTAAAGGCGCGTGCACGCCAGAAACAATTGCAGACGTCCATGAGATAGCCGTTGTACCGGTCCACATAAGCTCTACTATATGTGGCGGCGTCAATGCGATTGCTCCCGTCACGGCGGGCCTTGGTTTGCATAGCCATGTCGAAGCCTCTCCTGTAGCTGGCCAGCGTCTCGCAGAGCCGCGAGACAACAGCAAGAGAAGGGCTGAAGAGAAGAATGTAGACGAGGGAGGGGGGAGGTAGCTCGATACGAATGTAGTGTACGAGGATGTCATCGGAAACGAGGCGCGCGTTTTGCTCGTAAAACTCTAGGACCTTTGACCATGTAGCAACGGTCGGGGAAGTCTGGGCAATAGTGAGAGCGAGCGAGTTGACATGGCTGACGAGCGCCGAGACGGCCGCACTCGCGTTTGCTGGTATGGGGTCGCTAGACTGCAGCACCGCGGTCCAATGGCGAAGAACATGTGTGTATAACGAAAGGAGCGCTAGCTGAGACTCTGCAGTGTTGTCAAGCGTTGCGCTTTCCAGGGGCTGGAATATGTGCTGATACAGCTCTGAGAAAATGTTAGCAAATTTTGCAAATGATGGCGAAGCTTACGAACCTGAGAATTCGCGCAAAGGAGCATATGACAGAATCTCGAACATGACCTCACGACGACCGAAACCGTTCCATAGAGGGAGAAAACGTGCGAAAAAGTTGAGGAGGAGAGATGGCAGTTTCTAGGGTTGGTCAGCGGCTGATGGAGAGAACAAAAGCGTTACACTGCGCTTACTTTGGTCGACACAACGTAGTCCTTGAAAGCATCCAACACATCAAATAGCATCCCTTCATCGGCGTTCCCATCAAGAACGTCCTGAAGGGCTGAGTTGAGCCAGTTGGCTATACGCTGGTCCGAATCGGCACTCGGCCGCAGCAAGAGGAGCTTTTGGAGCAGGGGGTCAGCCAGGACAGCAACAAGCTGACTGGGAAGCTCGATATTTTCGAGATTCTTGACAAAGCTTGCTGTGTTTTCAATTTCCTCGAGAGTTATGGATTCCTGTTGTCATTAGCTTAGTAAATACTGTGATTATATCGTTTGAAACCAACCTCGTAGGCGTGCGATGTATGGACAAGGGGTATAAGTCTGTTTCCCTGGCCTCGAGTAACAGAGCGATGAATTGTGAAGCCATCCCGTGGATTAGATGCACCATCGCGGGTCTCTTTCATGTACAACTCTTGAATTTCATCCAGTCTTTGCCGCCATTGCAAGTCAGGATGCTTGAAGGCCGATGCCTTGCCCCTCACGGCATCCCCCACAATGACCTCGGGATAATACTCCTTGAAGACTCGAAGTAATCCGATCAAGCCTGGATCGTTCCCGGTCTGGCGAGAAAGGTTGAGCCTGTGCAGACGTCAGTACCTATAAATAATCGATACGATGTCAAAATACTTACAACGCTTGTATCCTGAAAGGTCGAACGTGTTTTCGACGCGTAATGAGAGCCAGCAAATGGGTGAGATGGGGTCTGTAAACATGTCAGCTACGTATGAACAAAGGCGCAGCGAGGCATACCGCGTGGCTGCAGTATCCAGCATATTAAATAGAATAGGGTATGCTTGTGATAGAATCTGTGGTGATTCGAGGACATGATGCACCAAGATGAGCCACTTGAGCAAGGCTGTTTGCAGAGTCAGGGACGGTTTAATCTTGCCATGTCCAAGACAAGAAACGACCCGAAGAACCAAACCAGGAGCTACAGGAGTAGTAGGGTAAAGATTCCTCACAATTGCCGCAAGACTGGCCTGGTCGAGGTGGCTCGGCTTGGTGACAAGACTGACAAGATCCTCGAGCTGTTCGGGCAGCACACCCCATTGGTACATGAGCGAAGTGAGGTTGGTCACGGCAGGTTTCACACTTGTGTTGCGTGATTTAGCTTGAATCTTAGAAGCTATGAAGGCTATCAGAGTTGTCTTCTTTGAAACAGAGTCGAACATGGTAAACTCACCCTCAATAACATCGCTAATGAAAAGGCGAATCCTATCGTGAGCCGGAGCCATGATGCTACCTTAAAGACTTTGCTTTAACCAAGGAAATTCTAATTTCAGCTGAAAGATAACGTAATTGGACAACTCTAGGCAATATCGACTCTTGTTCATCTCTGACTGGGTATACGGAGCCGGAGAATCGGAGGACAGGTCGGCGCGGGAGTGAATGAGTGGGACGTTTCGGACGCGTCTCACGGAATCGGGGCGCGTCTTTCCGGAGACTCTGTACAGCAGGTACACGGTACCTCGTCAACTTCCAAAGCAGAAGGCGGCAGAGGGCTCCAGCTCACCGCGATTATCGATATCTCCCCGTGGCTCCACTGAAGCACGGGCCTGTTAGCTGCCGGTCTACGGGAATTATCCACTGCGGGCACCCGCTGCAAGCTCCCGGACAGTGGGCAACCGCCGCTGGGAGGGACGAAACATCCAAACAGACCCTAAGGTATTTCGGGATTGGAGGGATTGGACGTTGTCCCCCCCAGGTTGGCAGGATTGAAAGGAGAGCAGGAGCAGAATGATGACAGCACCGGTCTAACGACACGCCAACTCGGCTCGCTTGAGATGCTAGCTCCTCCATCATCCATGTCACTGCCCGCCAAGCAGCAGGGCAGGAAGGTGAGTGGGACGGAATTGCACGTTTGACTTGGCAGGAAGGGAGATAGGGAAGGTGCTGCTGAAGATAGCTCCTGAAGCTGATAGTAACATCATGGTCTCGTCATCGGCAACTCTAAATGCACTTCTCGCGAACAAAAACCGAACACATAATTGGGAAAGAGCGGTCCCGTGTAATCTTAGTACGAGGAATCCAGTGATACCACACCTGACCAGGCAAGTACCAAGGCAAGCAAGTCCTGTTCGCACGCAGTAGGCTGCATATTGTCATCTCTTTTTTCCATCGGCGACTTCCTGATTCAGAAACATTTGGGTCGGCCGTCAGTTGTCTCTTTCCTCCGGTGAAGGGATTGTTGAGGAAGGTGCTACGGGTCGACCTCGTAATCCAGCTTTTCAACCGATCTATGTACAGAGTACGAATGCACCCTTCTTCATAAAACCTCTCCCTCTTTGTGCAACATGACACGTCCCGGAGAAAGTGGTGGTGTGGGTAGTCAGTCACCTTGGTTGACCACCACATTGTGCCATTGTACGGCATCTGCTGACTTGTACAGTACCGTTCTGGTTCACCCATACCTATTCACCCAAAGGCACACCTGTCTCACCGCGGAACCGGCAACAACATGAGCAAAGAGGGAGTGTGGAATCAAAAAGAAAAAGAAAAAGAAAAAACTACGGCTCTTCAGCTCTCTACGTGCTATTACAAGCGGTTAGGCTGCGTTGGTTCACAGGTAAAACACGGACTTGTCAGCTGCCAACGACCCAGCTTGCCAAACCCCCCACGGTTTGATGAGCCAGCATGAGGCGAAACAGAATCAGATCCTTCTGGACTGGGAATGGCGGCATGTCGGTGCTTTCACACAGAGGTGGAGAAGCACACACTATCAACTTATGTGCTCCGAGTATTTTGGGCTATTCGAAGCGCCTTATGCGACCACAATGGATCGATCGAAAAGGGAGGCGTCAATCTCGACTTGCTGTTGGGTGCGGTTGGCGTCTGAAATGGGTTGCAATGCCCCATCCGACCTGCCTGCGCTTTGTACGGTACCGCGCCATGGTTTACACCTGCAGACTGCAGTACGGCATGTACTTCGTACAGTGCTTGAGTGCCTGACCTTGCTGACAATCACGCAGGTCGTCCGAGTCATTTGCGGCGGCCGAGCTGCCGCAGTGCCCGCGATCCAGGTCTTGCCCATGCCCTCGATGCCCTGCCTGCCGACTTGTGCCTTGTGTAACATTCGGCCAACGTCACGCACGAGGAATCTTCATGGCCCTTCTGGGATCCCCTACACACGAATTCCATCCTGAAAAGGCATCCTGCCCCATCCGGGACACGGCTGGTCTTCGCCCTCGTGCTTGCTTATGGGGTCCCCGACCTGGACCAACAACACCCTGGCGCGCCGTGGCAACCTCAGGTTGACCGTTCCCTGGTGCTGATGCCAATCTTTGCTGGACACTTCATCCCATCTCTCCCCACCCGCTAATGATTAACCTATTCTGCCCTTTTTTCCCATATATCCATCAGGTAAGGTATTCAACTCAAAATCACGGGACACCCCAGACTTTGCTATTTGGCATTGTAGTCCCATACTACCTTTCGCCTTGTGTAGTAGGCGCCAAGTTCGATCCACAGACCACCAACCGCAGCTCGCTTTTTCCTCATCGGTTGTACTTGCAAGCGAGGCTCGTCGCTACAGCTTGGCAGTGGCCCTGGTTAGGCAATTCTCAACTTTCCGCTTGATACAACGAAGCTTCATCATTGTTTTACAGAAGCCCCAGCTCGTGCAGCAAGGGGGGGGTGTTCTTCTCGACTTGCAATCTTGGGCGCGCTGGGAGAGGGATCGTTTCCTCCATTTGTGACCCTCCATATATCCCAACGCAGATTTGGACTACTCGTCGCCTTTCCACCTAACCATTACTCTCCCAACCATGTCTAATCACCATCTTGCTGCCAGCCGCTTCCCCCTGGCGTCGGTACGATGGGATTTGCAAGGCGCGTTACCAATGACAAACCTCCTGAGCGAAAATCCGAATCAGGATGAACGCCTGCCGATTCTACTAATTGCGCCAGCCATCGTACCCTTCAATGCAACGGCGACTCACACGATGGACCCAATGGAGATGCTTGGAAGATCACTGTTTAGACAGCACTTCTCCATCCATCACACGCCCTACAAAAGAGGTGTCAGTTTTACAACCGGGCAGTCTGGCTTGATCAGTGCCGTCGATATTATCGTTTTCGTCTTGACGGAGTTCACATCACCGGCTCTAGGTTCCAGTCCGTTAGACCTGGCCGAACTGGCCCGGGAGGCATGTGGTGAGGACAGCACATTGGTCTTGGTCTCATTCTGTCCTCTCCCAGACGTTAATCACGTTAATCTACAGGCCTTGGGGTTCTCTACAGTAGTGCAAGCTTATGGGTACACTGAGGCACATTTAAAGGAGGTTGCTTCTCTGATCATGGACGAACAAGCAACGCCAATCTCTCCGGAAGACACCATCACAAATCCAAGAGGTAGCTTCCCCCCCCAACAGGCATGGAGTGTCGAGGAATGGGATTACGAACGTGATCTCGGGGAGGTCCATACACTGTGGCAAGCCAGCTTTCCAGCCCAATTCAACCTGCCCAGGTTTGCGCTGTCCGCCCTCTTGGTGCGACACGGGTCGTCGATGCACTACGTTGTCCGAAACCCATCGACTAAAAACATTGTTGGGTTCTGTGCTACCTTTACTTCTTTCGCGGGCAAAAGCGTGGACCAACTCATCGGATCGATTGCCACAATCATTGTGCGGGAGGACTACAGGAATAGGGGGATTGGGCGAATTTTACACGACGAAGGCTGGAGCAGGTTGAGTAAGATCCGAGATGTTGGACGAATCCAGCTGGGAAGCACGTTTCCACGACTCCTACATGGGCCTCCTGTTCCTCTCCAAAACCCGAGCTGGTTTGAGGATCGAGGTTGGTCACTTGACGAGATGGGCTTAGGGCGAGGACGAATTGTAACTGATTGGTTTCTGCGATTCGCAGACTCGCCCATTCCCAACTTTGCGTCGGCCGGACTGGCATTCAGGACTTGTCAGATCACGGACCAAGCACGACTTCTCGACATGGTTGCCAGAGAGTGTGAGAGGAAGTCATATTTTGGATGGTACGATCAATACGCCAGGACGGTGGATAGCAGCCACATGACGGATGTCATCCTTGGGTTCGAGGGTGAAAGCCTAGTAGCGGCTGCTGTTACATATGCGCAAAACAGCGGGAGCCCTTGTGCGTTGGATATTCCATGGGCCATCATGGTCGGCGAGGCGATTGGGGGTGTCTCTTGCATCTGCATCAAAGGTAAGGGGGGATTTCTTTTCTTCCCATGTGTCTATTTGGTTCTGACAATTTCCAGATGATGATCCCGATATGGCCAATAGAAGAGATTCTGTATTGGCTCGGTTGCTGCAAGCATGCCGCCAATCACTTAATGATAGAGGAATGGTTGGGATGTTTGTCGATGGGATGAGATCAGATGAAAATACATTCATGTCTCTTGGTAAGTCGAGCTGAAGCCGTTCGATTCCTCATTAATTGTTTTTTGGGACAGAATTCCGCAGATGGGCAGGTTACCGAGAAACATGGCGTCAAAGATGAATACAACAAGAAATTGGTGGCTGTTCGGTACGATGGGTCTCTGGATAACGAGATAACAAGGATCTTAACGACGCGACGTCTACGGCATCAACTATTACTTGGCCGACTCCCTGGAAATAACGAGATACACTAGAATTGGACACGAGGTGTCATGAACGATGAACGAGCCAACTATCCCTTGGGCACGCGGTTTGGCGACCGGCTGCCTGTGTAGAATAGCTGCGGAAAACTGATTTGCCGGTCTCTTCATTTCTACTTTCGCAAATATATCATATTGTTTATCGGCAACATCCCAGCGATGGTCCCAGTGGCTTGAGAAAAGAGGGCGACGACGTTGCTTGTGGTTGATGGTGCGGACGGAGAGGCCGAAAGCGGCCGCGATTGATGCAGTCACACACACTTTGCCTTGTTGGCAGGCCAGCTTGGCCCCTGGGGCTTGCTTGGCTCAGATGAGCGCTGGATGGCTCATGACTGTTTGCGCTGTTCCCACGGTAGAGCATCAACTCTCATGCAGTGCACATGCAGGCTTCGGTACATGTATGTATGTACGGAGTGCTCCAACGACTAAGTCGGCAGCCCAAAGTCTTGGCGGGACCAGTCTGTCTATCAACACATGGTCAGTCTACCGAGTGCTGGACCAACATGAAAGAAATAGTTGGGCATTTGATCAGGGTACTTGAGAGCGTCAGATTGCTCCAAAGAGGTACATTATAACCGGCACCGATGCTGTGCCGGATGGACCAACCAGCGGCCTGTAGGAAAAACACGCAGGTAGCTCCGGGTTCTGGGCATGTTGTTACACGAAGCTCAACGCACCTACTTTGTACACTGCATCATCCGTCACCGTGTTGGGTGGCTTAACTGTTTTGAGGAGGTTGGGTGAGACGGGCGTCTACGCAGTCGTCGAACAAGGGAGGGATGATTCAAGGCATCTCCAAGCGAACCCAGCGTGCCAATTCCCCGGGCTCCCCCAGGTTGCTCATCCATCATGCATGCGAGTCGATGCGACCATGTCGAGCGACCATGATGGTACTCGGTGCTAGGTGCTCGGTACGTATACACAAGGCCATGTTCTATCTACAGATGTTGTATGGAGTACGAAATGCTTGATACCTACCTACCTACCTACCAATGTGCATACTATGCAATGTAGGTAGGTAGGTGTGCAGCGTCCTGCATTCACAGCGACCCCGATGGCCCTGTCCCTTCACCTTGGCTTCTCTTGCGGAGCTTCACACAAATGTCTCGTCTCACGCCTTTTGTGCTGAATGGCCCATTTGCTCTGACAGATTTTTCACAGTGCAGATGGCTACTCTGTACTCCGTACGCGCCCGCAATTGCGAGGTTGTGTAACCAGTAATACGGCGGGACTATTGACGGCGCCGCAACTGTGCCAACCTAGTCATGGAGAATTGGGCAAAATGGCCTGTTCTTGAGACGGATTCCGCTTTGAGACGGTTCACGTTCTCTTTTGTCGTCTACAGCCAAGAAGCGCCATCTCCGCAGTCAGAAAATGACCAGTTCATTCCGGGGGTTGAGCGGTTGATAGGTATTTGGGTGCCCCCCAAGTAGGTACCAAGTAATAGCGGCGCAGGAGCTCCATGGACGGCGCAGTAGGTAAGGATACCTGACCCAAAATGCAACCTCATCTTTCTGAAGCGTCTTAGTCAAGACGGAAACTCGTCCGTCTTGCAGCACGCCTCAGTGGCCTCGCAGCAGATCACTTGCCATACCCAGGAAGTACTCCCTGCATTGCATCCAAAATCAGCGCCATCTCCCTCGGCGCGCCTCGCAACCATCACGCCATCTTCGTCGAGACGGGCGCTGGCGGCAGCGGCAATATTCTCCAAGTGACGGGGAACATCCAGAACGGCATGACTTTTGAGACCAAGGAGGGCGTGTGCCCAAGTGACTCTATCGAGTTCCTCGATCTGGTATTCCTTGGATGGATACCGAAACACGGCTACGAGGCGCTGGAGAAGACGTGCAGGGGAAACCCGCCTCCCAAGAAGCAGTTTGACGGTCCCAGGCGGTTGTTCCCAGAGGAATCGCTGCGTCGCTGTCAAGAATGGACCAGGGAGACGGTTGAGGCCCTGATGTCGAGCGGTCTCTTGGAGACTGAGGCCTCCGGAACCATGTCTCGCAATTGAGAGGCAGATCTCGATGATGGCTGAGGCACAGAACATGCGTATAAGACACGAAAGCACTCACGTATACGGGGTACATGGCAATCACATCGACTACCTACCTACATGTACCTACCTACCAATGCAACTTCACTAGGGAGCATTTCCACCGGCAGCTAGTAAGCCTCATCAACAGAAAGTACCGAGTAGTCTATACTCTGACTATGTCTGCTGCACTTTGCACGAAATGAGACCCTTCCCACGCATAAGCAAGCATGACTTCCTAGAAGTGGTGATGCTCACTCCATCAACCAGCCACAAACATCCCAATCCGTTCAACTGCTTCTCACTTGTCGCACCATGTTCGCTGTCTCTTGTCTCCCTGCAGTTCCCACACACGGCGCCTCCGAACGGATAGCCGCACCAAATCATGGCAGTCTGATCAATGCAGCCATCGATGCATATACTACGTACGCAGTGCTTTATTAGGACGGGTTTTATCTGTGCCACGCGTCGTCCAAAGAGCTCCACGATGCAACCTACTGTACAGGCCGTGTCTCCTCATACCTAGTGTGCGGCGAGAGCAGATATGGTCCGTCATGATTTGTTTTCTCCAATCTGGTTCACACAAACTCTTTTCTCTTCTCTCTTTCTTGTTTTCTTTCTTCCTCTGTTAATGGGTAACCACCCCTTGCTGCAGGGATAATATTATGGGATCATATGACCTCCCCTTGTCTCTCTCCTCTTGCACACTCTCTCCTTAACCCCGCATGATCTGGCGGCCAGAATCGGAGAAGGCTTGCTTAGGACATTAGAGATGGCGTTTTCTCCCTGTGGAGAGGAAAACAAGTTGTAAAACAACTCAACCACTATCAGCAAGATCTTTTTTCCCTCTCCATTTTAATTATTATTATTATTCTGATTCGGACCGTCCCAAAGTGTCCTCTTGCATCGGCACCCCCTGCTTTTGTTTCTCTCTTGTTGGCGCTAGCAGTGCCATTTGCTCTTTTCCCCCAATGGAGGAGCGTGGATGGTAAGCTGAACTGAAACAAAAAAAGAAAAGAAAAGGGAATCATAGGGCTTGTTCATTTGCACCCTAGGGTAAGGATGTAAAATGGAGAAATGAACAGTCTCAATCACACATTTGGACATGTTCTGAGCATCTTCTAAGCATCCACAGCCTCGGGAAGTTGACCCAAAAGAAGCTCACGTTGATGAGACAACTCGATGCCCAGTCCCGACTAATGTACCCTACATATTAGGTGCATAAGATAGTAGGTAGTCAAGTAGTCAAGCAGGGTGATAACGCCACTGTGGGTGGCAAGATGGCAGTACATACATACCTACTTGTAAAAAATAAAAAAGGATCGGCAGCGGGAAGGGAAAACCTGAGACATGGCATTCACTAGGGCAAAATTGCATGCAGCATACATATGATCTGATTCTCATGTGTCATGCAAGGCGTGACGTTCTGGACCTTGGCTCTTTCTTCTTCTTTCTTCTTGTCTCTTTTCTTTTTTCCCCTTTCTTCTCCTCTTTTCCTCTTTGCTTTTTTTTTT
>JALNIO010000736.1:0-31037 GCA_023509875.1 Rugonectria rugulosa | reverse complement strand
GCCCCCCCCCCCCCCCCCCGCGTCCAAGGACCGCTCGCGATAAATGTCCTCCTCGTCCTTGACAGCCGCAATTCCTGCACAGGACCATTTCAGGTGGGAGGAAAAAGGCCGTCGACTCAAGCCCGTTATCCTCTTCGCCGTCAGACCTTTGGCCAATGAGGCCAAGCCCTTTGTCCAGGACGCCATCACCTCCATCTCGTTCCTCCAACCGAACCCTATCCGTAAAAGCCAATGGGATTTCGGTCTGCCGCTCGAGTGCTCTGTGCTCTGCAATACCATCAGACAGGTTCGTAACATAACGTCCACAGTAGGGAGACACAAGGAGAGAGGCTGCGTGATGGGGAGCCATTTCCCAATTGCCAGATGAACACGGTGAATCTCGACAGCTTCTAAGACTTCTCCAGGACCCTTTTTTCCGATGGCTGCATGAACCCAAGTACCCACGAGTCTTCCAGCTGGACCCCGGCGGCATCTGTTGGGTCCCGCAGAACTACCTGGGAGTTGCTGTCCTCCTTCTCGATCAGGACATTGATGTCACCTTGGTCTCATACTGTGAGGCTTCATCCTGCACGCACAAGTGGATGGCCGACCAGAACCTCTACCTGTCTCAGTCGGGTTTCAAGGCTCCTGTCCGAGTCAAGTTTGCTGTCGTCTTACTGCAGCTGAACAAGAGGCCACCCACGACCGCGCACCCAATTAGTCAGGTCAACACCTTCGGCTTCCAGCCGAACACCCAACCCAATATGTCATCGGAAATGGAACTAGACATGCCGCATGGTATTCAGCCTAATCTCCAGCCCCCTGTTCAACCCAGCTATGAGTCCAGCTATCAGCAACCCAACTTCCAACAATCCAGCTTCCAACTATCCGGCTTCCAGCAGCCCAGTTATCAACAACCGGCTTACCAGCAACCAAGCTTCCAACAGCCTGCCTTTCACCAATCGACCTTCCAACTACCCGGCTTCCAGCAGCCCAGCGGTCAGCAACCCGATTATCAGCAGCCCGACAATCAGATCACTTTTCAGCACTCTAATTACCAGCAACCCGACAATCAGACCAACTACATGTCCAACTATCCACCCAACCCTTCCTGAGATACGAGCACTACATTTGTTGGACTAGTGTACCGAACCTGGACTTTGGCACACCGTGTGCAAGAGCTCTGGTGGATGATGATATCCACAGTGAACAATGTCGCTGGCCTCGGAAACTAAAAGGTGATTCTGGTGATGGCCGGGAAATGCTCCCGACCGCAAACATGGTGACGCTTCGTCCGGTTTTAAAAGACCGTCTTTTTTCTTTCTTCCCCCTTTGGGGTGAATTACGAATTTCTTTATGATTTCTTTTTTGCGTTTTGGGGTTTGTCTTATGGGAATGGAACGGGATGGATGGAATGGAATGGTGGAATAAAAGCTTGACAGACACATCTTGTTGACACATAAAAAACATATACACACAGGAACGCAGGAAAGGTTTTAGAGATTTTGGGATCATCTTTACCAGCATTAGCAAAGATGCATTGTTACGGCCTCGGCATTATGATGGATGGGACCCATGGTCGACATGCGGTCTTGGCCTGCATCGAAGGTCATCATCACACAAGGATCTCATCGTGATGAAATGCTTGTTGCTCAAGCCCTCCTAGGTACTGGATGGCTCATGCACAGAGTAGATGGCGTCAAATTTGGACCGTCAGAAGCCACTGGGCTTCACAACAATGATAATTATTCATGATAAAGTCTTGCTCTGGAGTTGTGAATTGATTATGAGATTGGGCCCCTCGCCGTCGCTGTAGAGTCGCTTTGTGAATCTTGTTCTGGTACTGTATGCATGAGGAACAAGTCGGCCTTCTTGGATCTGTACTACTCACCGTCTCACCCAAGAAATCCATCCAAGACCGATAACTGCCGATAAAACTCAATTTTTGTGTGGCTGATAGTAGTGCGACTGTTTTCATGCCGTTACTTGACGTGACCGTTACATGTGCCCACGATGTACTGGAACCGGTGAAGATTTTCAGCCACTTCTTTTCAGCGATTTGGCTGGCTGCATGCTGACTGCAGATGAGCAAGCCGTACACTGAGGGGCCAAAGGTCTTGGATTCTGCCTCGGTTGTTACTGTGACGATCAAAGTAAGCTGCTCCGCTCAGACTCTAAAGGACTTGCGTATTTAGCAGTCATGCCTCGCTGTTGGTTACACTGACGATGGCCGGACCAACGAAACCAGTTCTACCTACTCGTGTGCTTGGACTTGCTGTGGCCACCTGAAGAGTTCTCATTACTCTTTAACAATTAGAGATGACAGCTTGAGAGAACTCCAACACCATACAAAATAGATCGACCATGGTATCGGGCGAGACGGATAATCCATCGCCTTTTGAGAGCCGCACATTTTCCCCCAACGACAAGGCTTCAGATCAGACGGAACAGAGAAAAGTACTCGGCTCGGTCGTTACTCTGTCACGCCGACAGAGGTTGTGGACAGTCATGCGTCTCAAAATAGTCGACGCCGCCCTCACAGCACCCGATGATTTTGCCGCATTCCTCGACTGGAAAGCTATTCGGAAGGCCACGCTGGCAATATGTCTCGCTATATGCGTCTGAATCACCCTGCACATCGTAATCTTAACTTCCGAGACTCTTTTCGGTGTTGGCTTGGTTAAGCAACAGCGAGGAATGTGCCCAGCATTTTATACCCTCAACTTCTGGTTACAGGGTGAGTTGGATTGGCGTTAAGGTCGTAAGATGAAAGATTATTCCGTGCTTTTTTTCCCCTACGTATAATACGACGCAACTGATTTGCAAACACGGAAATCCTGATTCTTTTGCCTATCAATCTAGTCCAAGTTGATTCACTCAGCATACTGCTGAGCGGATGGTCAGCCTCGAGCAAGCTCTCCGCCCTCCCTTGTTCTTAGCAGTATTGTGTCGTAGAGCAACTTGTCTTATTTGTCCAAACCCAACTCTAAGGAGCAGATGCATGATGTTCAGCCGGGCGGCACTCCACATTTCAAGCCCCCTTAACCAAGAAATCTAGGCGCTTTGCGGATGAATACTGTGATATGAGTTGCACACGCTATTTTGGCTTACTACTCCATCGAATACATAGGTCTGATCGGGATCGGAATGAGGCGTAGTGCAAGAATTCAAGTCCGAACACTTGGTTCGTGCAATACTTTAAAGGGGATTATAACGATCTAGTTAGCGTATACCCGAACACCTGTGGGTATATTTTGACCTTCACCTATAGCTCTCGGATCGAAATTGCGAAGAATTCAAACTATAGATTAGGTAGCTTGCGTCGAAGGCGTCTCAAAGACCATCTGGAAGCATCTTGTGCAGAATATTTGCCGCAATAATGGCTCAAAAGAATATTGTGCCATTGCGATAGGCCACTTGACGGTATCAAAATTCTTTTTCTATACTTTTTACATCAAGCGGCCTCAGATTCTAATGAAATACCCATTAGATGCGTAAATGAGGACCAGTCTTCGTGTCGATTTAAGCGCCCTGGCTATTGGTGCCTTGGGTCAACTTCATCTGATTGGTAGAATCTCCCCATGCGCGTTGGTGGCGCAGGTTTCAACTTGCGCCAGCTGAGCCACGGTCAAATAACGAAGGTGTTGATTGTTGATTGATGAGATTTTTGTCTTCTTTTCCCCTCACCATATTCGCAATGGAGGTTCTCGGCGCCGTGGCCAGCGCCATAACGCTGTATGAGGTCTCCGCCAAGGGGTTGTCCATCCTTCGCGAGATTCCAGAGGTTCAGGGAAAGTTCAAGGACTTGTGCGAAGAGGTGAGTCGGAGTCTGCTGCTGCCTTGGCAGATTGACCGGGTAATCACACCATAGATACCAGATACAAGATATCAATCATATCCTTCATGAACTCGAGACAACCTGCCACCGAACTGCCGGCTCAACCGACGTCTTTGATGCCTTCGAGCGGATCCAGCTGCAAAGAGTAGCGCAGCGACTGGGAAGCATCGGCGAGGAACTCAAAGTGGTGAAGCAGGCATGCCAGCAAAGCACCTTTGACAATGCCGTCAAGGCCAAGAAATGGAAGTGGATCTTGAAGAGAACCAACATCGACCAACTTCTCCAAAAGGCCCGTAGGGTGCGATCCGATATTGTTGAGGTACGGTTGACCATCATGACGAGACAGAATGTGGACACGGTGGGCATGCTCAAGGCACTGGTCAGGTAAGTCAGGACTGAATCCCTCGTCTCCAAGCTTCATGTAGGCTGTGAACTAAATCACTGTAGATCTCAACCGGAGATGATGGGGCTTCTGGTTTCCCTCCAAGACCGTATGGCAACTCAATCCTCGACGAAAGAGCCGCCCAGGATCCAAGAACTGCCCGACCAATTCAGCGACACCAACGAAGATGACAAGCTAGCCGTGATCAAGCAGAAGCCCACCATGATTGTCAAAACTAACCAGAAAACCATGGCTCCAAGAAGATTGAAATGTCCAGAATTGTGTCAATGTCAATGTCACACTGAGCCGCTCCGCTTACAAAACCCCCAATGGACGAGAAATCTCATCGGAGATTGGCAAGTCAGATATCTCCCATTTTCCCGGCAAACAGGAGGCACTTGGGATCCTCGATGTATATGTAGTCTACCAGAAGCTTTGCGCATAGAGTATCGCCCTCCGAGATGGAGCCTTCTCAGCAGTTTCTTCTCCGGACAGTCATATCACCTGAACTTCGCGATGCGGCCTGCCAGAGTGCTATCTTATGAGAATCCCGTATGGATGTGGATAGAGGAGGAGGACGGGGATTTGCGTGAGGCCATTCAAAGCGGCCTTGTCTTTTACCCCAGTGATTGTCAAGACGACGGGATGGAAGTACTCGAGGTTAGTATGACTGACTCCCTTTGCTGTATTCAGAAGATTGGCTGATTCACATTTATATCGTTAGGTTGCAGTCTCGAACAAGAACTTTGATGCAATTGAGATATTGCTGGAGACATGGAAGAATATTCTTCCTAAACAGAAACTATCTAGGTAAGACCTGTCAATCCAATGTTGGTGATGTAACAGTAGCACGGAAGAAGAAACTAATGCCGATCTTCAAGGCGTACCAAGGTGCAGGCGATTCGGTTACGACAATCTCGAGGCGCTTTGAACGACCGAGAGGCACTTTTGCTGGACCGTGTGGTGTCAAGCGTTGAGGACGGAGTGCAGTCGGACGACGATTATGCGCAGCTTGATGCTGCTGCACGCTCTGGGCGGGGAATGGAGGAAGTCCTGAGCCATCTGAAAGACAACTCAATCGTAGATCAGATAGGCGATGACGGCCTGTCGCCTCTTCATTTGGCTTCACGCACGGGGGATGCCGTCGCAGTGTACGCCCTGCTGAAGGCCGGCGCCGATGTTCATATCAGAGACACTTACGGCTGGACGCCGCTCACGTTTGCCGCCTGGAGCGACAACACTGCAGTAATGGAAATATTGCTCCAGTCCAAGAGCCGCCTTGGAGACAGGACATACACGGGCGAACCATTGCTGTCAATAGCTTCCAGCTATGGCTCTCTTGAGGCCGTTCGGCTGCTGCTCCGCTGGGGAGCGTCCCCTTTGGCCTGCAATATCTGGGGCGACGGGCCACTTCATGAAGTCGGCCGTTATAACAAGGGTCTGAAGCCCCATGCCATTGATGAGATTGTGCATGAGCTTGTCGCTGCTGGTCCTCGTAGCCTTGAAATCCGAGGCCAGTCTCAGAGAACACCACTCATCGTGGCCTTGTTGGAGGATGAACTGCCATTTATCCGTGCTCTTATTGAGGCTGGCGCGTCACTCCAGACAATTGGCCACGGTTCATGGAACCTACTCCATTTCGTCGCCGGCTTCAGCTCAAAAGAGACGTTACTTTTCTTGCTGAGCCTGGAGCAGTCAGCATTCAAGGGGATTGATGTCAGACTCCGGGACTCAATGCGCAATACCTCGTGGGATCTCTTCACCTTTCCCAAGCACGTCAACTTTTGGCAGTCCTCGTTTATGCGTCAACAGGACTCGGTTGACAATTCGGCTTTTGCTCAACTCTTCCAGTACGTTCGGGATTACAACTTCGAATATGAAATCACGCAGCTGCAAGGGGTTCTCAAGAGGCTACCGCATGATATTGCCGATGCAAGCTCTCGTCTCGCAGACTTGAGCAGATACAGCTCAGACGCAGGTAATGAAGAGCTTGCCGGATGGTATCGAGGAGTTCAGCATGAAGTCCAGTCTGGTGAGATTGATTCTGCCACGACAAACTTGCAAGACTACATACAAGAGTTGCAGGATGAGTTGAGGACTCCACTTCAAAATCGGTTATCGAAGCGTGACGAGTGCGATTCGGTCGTTGGCTGGATTGGCAGTGAAGGGGAGGACGACGATGATGGTTGGAGTAGAGGAGGGAGTAGCGCAATAGGGGAGTTTGGTAGTGATGATGGGAGTGACGCGGATGGACATGTAGAAGACGAGGACGGTGAAGACGGCTTACTGATGGCAAGTTGAGGGTATTTCAGGTGCTGGCAATTTGTTTCTTTGTGATCTGCAGGTAGATGTAGTAGCTTGCCGTTAATCATACTACCCACGGTGAACACGGATTTGTTCTCGTCTTCTACAAGTAATCTGTGAATAGTATGCCCATGGCTATCATCCCCCACGATATTCAATAATACCTATGACTAAAGTTATTCCTCAACAAACATGAACAGTTCTCTAATACTGTGAAAGGCATTTGTTTCTGCAGCCTGAGAATACCGGACCATTAAGACATCACCATTTGCCCAAAAAACTCGCTCCGGAGTTTCCCAAGGTTCTGGTGGGAGTCGTCTCTGAAACCTCGCCCTCAGCCCTCCCGGCTTACAAACTGGATCCTGCAGCAATGAAGTCATTCTCTGGACCAAGATATCCATCAGGGCAACTTCTGCCTGATTGGACTCGTCAAGGTCCTCATAATCCTCTCTCCTGAACGTTGCACCATTTTCGAGAAGCAACCGGATCATGGCACTTGGCTCGCTGTCTAGGGGCAAGGAATTTGGAGTGTGGCCTGCATCAAGGAGGAGATGAGTGGATAGTTTCCGAGCGAAGGGGAGATTATCGTGTGTAGGGACAGTCCAGGGCCCTATGTTGGAAGGTGTTGGAGAATCTGCTGAGTCGTCTGAGTCACCTGAGTCCTGTGAGTAATCGGAGTCTGGGTCGCCCGAGCCTGAGTGGTTCGAGTCGTCTATGCCGTCCAATTCCGGTGGACTGGTTGATTCATGTGTATCGTGTGGTTTCTGTGGATTGTTTGATTCCTGTAGATTCCTTGAGTCTTCCGGATCGGCCGATTCCTGTGGATTATCCGAGTACTCTGTGTACTCTGAGTCCTCTGGGTTATTTGAGATCCTTTGGTCGAGACTGGCATCGCTAGATTCGCCAAAAGCGTCCCGGCTTACGTCGACATTCCATTTGGAAGGTTCGGGCGGGCTTGAATCTGACAAATTTAACATATTAGACTCTGCATCCCCTTTCACCGTTTGCCTGCGGACAATGAGCGTTTCTGAGCGTTTCTGAGCGTTCCCTTTCCCGCATTGTTCGCCATCCTTGCATGTCGACCCATTTCCTTGACCGTGTCCTTGTCCTCCAAACGACTCCCAGATATGCAGCGTATAGAGGGGTCCGCAGTGGCCCCGAAACCTCATTGACATCAGCTCCATGCTTAATTAAGAAGCGAGCGAGAGGGAGGTATCCGTTTCTACAGACCAACTGGAATACAGTGCCGCCATTGTCAAACTTGACCGAGACATCTGCACCGTACCATATCAAAAGGATAATTATCCTATGATCCATCGCCATAACGGCAATTTGTAAAGGTGTCAGTCCGTCAGTACCGACGACATTGGGATCTGCTCCGCACTCCAGCAGTGCCCTGACCCCTAGCTTATCAGATGCCTTCAAGCTGACCTATCCTTCTGCGTGATGGCGAATGACAGATAGAAGGGGCGTGTCGAAATCACTTGGGCCCGACTGCCTTTTGTGACTGGGAGCCGGCGAGCCTTCAACACTGGCACCGAGAGTTACCAAGTGATGCACAATATCTGCTTTGTCGCTTATGGCAGCCAGGCGGAGGGCCCGGGGATGGCGAACATCGATATTGGACACTCAACCAGCAAGAAACCTTGCGTTGGCATCGGTCAGGGGATTCAAACAGGCCATCTCGAACGCCGTCAGGTTCCAGAGAGGATGGCATGTAAGGTCATCCGCATCGGCTCCTGCCTCAACCAGCAACTGCACCATCTCTAACGATCCTGAATATGCGACAAGGTGAAGAGGAAGCCTTCTTCCCTCGGCTTGGGATGAATCTGATTAGTTGCCAAGTAGAAGATTTACTGTGGCGTTTTGTTCCGAACGGATGGCCAACTTAAGAATCACTCCTGAATTGGCGTCCTTGGCTCCATGTGAGATGAGTAGTTGAGCCGTGTCTTCGTGCATGTTATGTACTGCTGCGTGTAAAAGGCTGAAGTCGATGCAGTATTCTATGCTCGACTCATTGGATTTCTCTGAGACAGACCGGTATCGTATTCGCTTGCCATCGGAGGAAAGGTTGACGTCTAACATACCCTGCTCAAGCCATATAGCTAGGGGAGTCTGGAAGCCAGTTCCAGCACACCACAGGGCAGGGTGAAATCGCTGAAAATATCGAAGACGAGCATCTTCCTGCGAGGCATTCAAATCGGGCTTAAATAGATTGAACAATATAACCCAAGACCTGTACCAAGGACTGCCTTGGACCGGGTGACCGAGAAAGCGGAATGTGAGCTCGCGAACTGGGTCTAGACTGTTCATGGTTGGGGATGACGTGATGACCGGCCCGACGTGGTTATTCCATTCCATCATGGCATACATCAGCCACATCTGAGGTGCTTGGTGTGCAAGGTGGGAGATATTATGACGGTGACGGGAATATCTATTGCTCCAAAGGAAGCGAATCTCCCTGAAGAGCACGTTCTGTATGATGTCCACCTCCGAAAGCGAATATATCCATCTGCTCATCTGCTCGATAAAACGGAAAGACTTTGACAACGGCCAGTAGTCCCGTATAAAACCTTCAGATGGTTCTTGGATTTTGTTCTGGTTTGGGGCGGGGTCTGGTATCGAGAACCTCATCAGAGTGTGTAGGCAGATTCGGGCCGCGAAAGCGTGTAGGTCTTCCATGGTCCATTGGTGTGATAGAAAATATTCCATGATGGACAGATGGGATAACCGACAACGCAAATTTTCACTCGATACACTGCTGATATGCGTAGATTTGAGATTAGCCTTACATCATTAGCTTCTCTCCGATGAAGATGAACGGCATCATGAAGTTTGCTTGATACTTCCTGTCCCGCCCTCGATCGTTCTTTTCACTAACTCTGCCTCACCGGCGGAAAGACATCGTTCTTCTTGGGTTTCAGCGTGATATACCCCAATGAGATTGTGGCATGCATCCAGGAGATACATTGGCGTTATGTCAATGTCATCGTTGAAATCCTCCTCTGGGTCTTGACATGCTGCAATCACCAGTTCACCCGGGGTAAGAGGCCTGTTTGCACAAATTATCCATTTGATCGCTGCAATAGCCACATCTTTCTTGCTTCCTCCCTGGGTTGTGATGCGTGCATATATTTGGTCGTAGGCACCCTTCAGACCGACCGGGAGCTCATCCAGGTACTTGATAACATCTCGATCGCGCTCAAAGTCGAGTAGGTCCTGGATATGAAGAGCTGCCCATTGGAACCTGGTCATCGTTAGTATTCGGCCTTTGTTTCAATAAACATGGAGGGAAATAGTGCCTTACATTCCGTTGCTCTTCTCGCGAAAGGTTCGGAAAACTTGGTCACGTACTGTTTCTCTCATCTGGGTACGGCAGTAGCGACTCTCCTGCATTCTCTCCCACACAAACCTTTCGATGTCATCCTGATTCCTTGAAGCAGACACTTTGAGATGATCACCACCAGAGTATTTATGTGCAAGATCCTCGTCCTCTCGGCTAGCTATGAAGATCTTGACGGGATGCTCGGCCTGGGTAATGGCCTTTTCTAGAATGTCCATGAGTTTGTGTCTGGTGCCCCTGTCGCATTCATCAAGCCCGTCGAGAACAAATGTGGTCTGAGGAAATATATTCACGAGCTCCAAGAGCAGTAAAGCGCAGTCGTCTTGATTCAGAACTGATGAGAACCCCTTCGACTTCGCTTGAATGTACTTGTCGCGAACACACTTGACAATGGTCGTGTCAGACTGCGAGGCTGCAAGTTGTCGAATGAAGCTTCGCAGAACCGACACGGGATCTTGGTGATCCTGGCGGTTTCGATCGCAATAGAAGTGAGCGAGGATTTCTTGCCCAGATTGATCTTCGTCAGGTGCGAGAAAGTCGTCGACAACCTTTGTAGACAGCTTCGTCTTCCCAGCACCAGCTGTAGCTTGTTGTTAGTATGCTAGAGGATCCAAGAGTGACCACTTACGTATCCCATGTAGCCACAGGCACAGAGATGCGCTCGCTGTTCGCCAGTCTCTGTAGACTGGGTCTGCTAAAAGCCACTCTCCTGTACCCTCGGTGCGACCAAGACGTGCGTTGTAGTGATCAGCTTCATAGGGAAACCCTGAAATCCACTGAAGAATCGCTGATCTTTCGTCCTCTTTGCACCTTTCCAAGAATCGCTTCCTTTCTTCCTCTGAAAGAACAAGATGTTGATCGAGGAGCTTCTGCATAGCATCATATCTTTCGCGCCATGCATCATCCGATAAAGATCTGCATTCTCGCTCGCAATTTGATGCATCGGCCTCAATTCTTGATTCCACATTCTCAAGCTTGGTAATCCACTCAGACAGACCAGAGGGGTTAAACATAGCGTGTAAGCTTCTCTGGGCGCTTGAACGGTTGGTGAGGGTGACAAGATGCGCTAATAGGGATAGAATCTCGGAATAAAGGAGAACAAGGGTCTCCTCCAACCGTGAAGCGCTTTCAAGACACGCCCCTCTCTCATTGTTCAAGTACAACTTGCGGTATATTTGGCAGCGAGCCAGCAAGTAGCTGGCCTTCTCGACCCCGATAAGCATGTGTCCAGCGAGCTCTTGATGAGATGTAACGGCCTAGTTACTGTCAATATAAGCCGTACCCCTAGCAAGTCAAGAAATCCTCATCATACCTGTAGGATAAATCGAATGGCTGCCCAAGGTAGGGCTGCGTGGACAGGATCATAGCTCACAGCAATATCACCAATCTCTTTAAACTTGCCCAACCACAACACAATTTTGCTGGCAGAATCTCGAAGAATAATGTCTCGACCACGAAATCGAAACTTCCAGGCTTTGTCATCCAGTCATTTAACCTTATCCGATGCCAGTGACGCGAGGAGAAGTGGCGTCAGAGTCTCAAGGTTATCAGCTGCCGAGTCATCGGCTACTGCGGAACTGGCGTCATCTTCGACGAGGGGATCAGGTTTTGAATGTAAGATATCCTTCAAGATGCCTTTCTCTTTATTACTGAGGCGCTGAACTGCAATATTCCAATGGTCCTTGGAGGATTTGACACGGCCGGAGTCGCCGTCTTGTTTCGCAGTCTCCGCCTCGGAATGAGCGTGCTCTGACTTTGTCTCCGTAGAGGTGCTCGCCGGAGTAGCGTCGACATGCGGCACTTCTACATTCTGTTCTGAAATAGTTTGCGTGGAAGAAGCTGCGTCTGTGTTCTGTTGTGCGACATTTTCTTTAGGCAGCAATGGGGAAGTTTTGGTGGGAGTATTTGGGATGGGGGAGGAACTCGACGCCTGGTTGAGGTTCAGACTGTTTGGCCGCGAAGAGACGCTCTGGCGAAATAAAATTTTCAGCTTCTTTTTCCCTTTGGAAAACAACCCCATCCTTGAGTCATTGCTTATCGAACTGTGGGATGCCGGTAGTCGTTGCTTGACGTCCCAGGAGCTGAGCGCTGACGCTCCAAGTGGTGGTGAGGTACTGCCTTTGTTGACCGCCTTCTCTTCTCAGTGACACATTCCCTTGCACTTGGATTGGGTCATGATATCTGTAGCACAATGCGCCCTTAGCGTAAGAATTGAAGGTTGAAAGAGCCTTAACTCTGCTCCGACGGCATCCAAACAAGTCTGGACATGTTTCTGGTCTGGCCGCCTGAGAAAGCTTTGTTGTGTCACTCAAATGGGATCGTGGCGAGCTTCAGAAGGCCACGATCGAGTCTAGACTTGGTAGAAACCTGGAAGTGAGCGTTAACGATGCGAGTAAATTACTGATTTATTGTCAAGAGGTAACCAGTGTTGGCACTTTGACCGACAAAGCCTACAAGAGAACCATATAAACGGGAAATAATGAGGATCTCTACAGTTGCCTTTCGGCCTTTTCGCAAGGATGCTGCCTTTTGCAGCCAGATATCAGCTCACAAAAAGCTGAACAACCCTCATCTCCATTTGAACTATTTTCAACTCATAGAACAAGAATTTTACAGTACGAGGTTAATCTGAATACCCGAGTCCACCATTATGTGTCGCCATCTGGAGCTCCCACCTCCTTCCATATCCATGTCATCCCATACCTGGTGCAGAAACTTAACGACAGTTAAAGACGTCTCAAGATGGATCGAAGCATTTGCAGCCTTGTAAGTGTCTTCCAGAAGCTGCCTGGCAGCGGCCTCCGCGGTGTGCACACCAATCATGAACAAGGGCCATATGATGGATTGCATCCACGACAAGTTTCGCAAGGCCTGCACGCCTCGTTCCACACATTGCTGTATACATGAATCCAATGATGGCAGCGCGCAGATGTCTGCATAGATGTAGCATAATACTCCCTGTCGCCAAATCTCGTTCACTTGGACAGCGAACGCGTTGTACGGTGCCGAAGCACCCGATGGGCTTGGCTGCCATCCTCGCACACGTGTGAGTAGCTCTGCAACGTCTGGAATTAGGCGTCGAATGGACTCAGAATCTGATGATTGGCGCAGAATTGTTTGATAGAGACTTGTGGCTTGTTTCAGGAGGGAGAAAAGATGATAATCTGGAAGGTTACAGAACCAGTGGGATTGGCTCTGCGAAAGCTCTCGTTCCGGAATGCCACTATTCTCTATAAACTCGAGACAATCCAGATCCGCCGCTGAGTTACTGCGGCATTGGATAGTCCGGCCAATGGCTGTCATCCAGTTATATTGGAGATGCAAAAATGAGACAATGTTGGAAGAGCCCTTCGTTGATGGTTTTGTGACCGCTTTCCAAAGAAGGCGCCGTATCGGACCTAATTTCGATGTCCAGACATCGGTCCCCGATCCGATACACTGATCCTCTTGTCAGCTCACTCCCATCTTGTCCAATGCAATCAATTTCCTACCTCAACCACGATAGAAAGCAACAGAGTTGCTGCCAGAGTTTCCATCTCGCTTTCAGCCTCGATTGCGCGTCTGAATGACATACGGGATGCATCGAGGTATAGTGATGCTACACCGGGAGGCAACTGTCTCAAGCTATTCAAGTGTGATGCAGATGCCCCTAACACAATAGCTCTCAGCGGGGGGAAAGTTGATGCCAGTGCGCCGTATACAACCCTGTAGGGGTTGCTCTCTGGAGACACAGGATAGAAGCCTGGCGCGATGACACTAAAGACTATGTATGGAATGTAAGTACGAATTTAGAAGTTTTCCTAGAGAAAGGATCAGGGACTGAGGGCTAAACCTACAGTAACTGTATAGGTAGTTGTCGAAGGGACTGCTGACATCAATCTGGTAAGTCGGGCTATGTGGCGTTATTAAATCGATACATGAGCCCGTCTCTTGATTTCCTTCGTCCAGTGTTACTGGAGCGTTGAGGTCCGGAGAACTCATGTTCTCATTACCAAGTGCTTTCATGGCAGGGAAATGTGTCTCGGAGGCTGGTCTCGCCGGCTGGTCTAGACCTTCCCGTTGCCGCACGATATCAACCGAGGCAATTTGAGCGTTCTCGGCTGCATCACGGTCTGCAGAGTCTTGGATATTGCCGTGAATTTCACTCAATTCTGAAAGGATAATATCCGGGTCTGTGTGGTCCCAGGACAGGGCATAAGAGGAATTGGTGTCGGGTGGATTGGGATTGGGATGGAGAACTTGCCATAACCCGCCACTATCTTGCGACAATAAGCCAGCATGTAATCCCACCGCGTCAGTATTTAGCGTGTCAAGATAATCCCAAGCATTCTGTTCTTCCTCATCAACCAATGACTGACGGTCAGACTGCTTGTCCCCTGGCCCCCTCGAGTGAGCAGTTGCATCAAGTGATCCTTGGGTACTTCTACTCTCGGAGTGGGGGACGTTGCTCAAAATATCTGTGTTCTCGGCCGCAGACTCGGCCACTGCGGGAAACTGCAAAGGCTCAAGAACAGCGGAAAGATGGTGTTGGTGACGATTGGTGGGCGATTCATCTCCAACCATATCTCGGGGTATTGTGCCTGACACCTGTGAAGCGCGGTCTGCGAAGTGATGTGACGCCAATGACGACAGCGATGTGGATGTAGATGTGGATAGTGAGGGCAGTGGTGATGGCACAGAACTAGCGGGGGAAATGATTGATGAGCCATTCAGCTGGCTTGTTCGTGCCGCCTGGGTTATGGCCGTCTTGGCGACTGGAGATGTTTCACCTGAGCTGGTGGTATTGTTATTGCCGCGCAGCCTTCTTGCAGTAGGCCTTGTCGGCGGAGACCGGTGACCAGAGTCCCTGGTCAACTTGTAAATCATCTGGCCGTTGTAGTTCCCCTGGGCTTTAAATTCCATGAGACGAACTTGATAGCCGCCGCAGGTGATCCCTCGAGCCTTGCAGGTATTACATGCGGGTTTGGTTTCATCGCATTTTCGCCGCTTCTGGCGGCAGCTTGAGCAACCTAGTGATGACAAGTTCAGTACAACTCACTTCTCTTCTCTTCTTCCCTGTAGGATTGGGTAATATCTTACCTCCACGAGAGCGCGATCCCATCATACTGTTGGAGGGAGGCGGGGTTGGAAGGTAATGGGCGTGATGGGAATCTGGATCTGAGAATGGAACGGATGAGGACTGATAGAATCCTGGTCTTATCGCCCACTAAGAAGGTGTTGATACTTGCGGGGTAAGCAGGTGATAAGCATATCCGGTTTGAGAGGTGGCCTCCGACAAGCTACATATGTCAAAGATACGTATGTAGATAAAGAGCAGAGCCAACCAGTTCGAGTCTACGGAGTACCTTGGGCTAAAGATAGATAGCGTTAGCCACACGTCGTCTTCACCTATCTCTGTGAGAAAGGGTGAGCGATCCTAGTCTGCTTCGATAACACAATTCCCGTAGAGGGGAGTCCCCTGCACATTACTCCGCGCTGCCTAATCCTGCCGTCCTGTTCACTATAACGCAATGGCTGGCTAGATGCCTCATGGCATCATGGCAATTGCGGGCGGCGTGAGATTGTGGGGAAGCTTCATCCGGATGTGTTCCGTATGGGCCGCTCGGCAGCAACGGATCGTAGGGAATGACGCCCCGGCGCCGAGGATGACTGCAGACTACGGTACAACTAACCCGCATTTGTCTAAGGTAGCCAATGTGTGCCTTCCTAGGTTAGTGCCGTTTACACACTGGAGATTCGCTATCGACGTACGCATACAGTGTAAGTTACTATGTAAGATAGTAGGGGTTATAGACACCGACATCATTGCACAAGGCAAAGCGCCATCCAGCCCACCACCATCAGACTGCCGCGCAGTTGCCTCCATCGATCCTCAGATCAGCACCAGTCATAAAACGGGACCCATCACTCAACACGAACAAAACCGCAGCTTCAAGATCCTGCACCGAGCCGAGCCTTCCCAGCATTGATCCCGCCAGCCAGGACTGTTCCAACTGGGGCTTCTCATCCAAGAGCTCTTGGATCATCGAGGTCCTAGTATAGCCCGGCGATAAGCTATTGACCCTAATATTATACTGCCCCCATTCTAATGCCAGCGATCGACATAGTTGTATAACTGCGGCTTTGGAGGAATTATAATTCGAGTTGTGGATTCCCTAGGGTCAGACGTTTCTTTAGCCCCTGCGCGTGACCATGGTGGGAAGTAAATGCTCTCAACACGTACCCGGTTTGCGGCATGACCAGCCATTGATGCCACCAAAAGGAGACTACCTCCTGTGCCATTGCTGCGCATGATCTTGGCTGTTTCCCTTGCCACCAAGAAGCTCCCAGTCACATTTACATCCATGACTTTTCTGAAACTCTCCAATGGGAGGTCACAGGCGTCACCTGCCAGCTGCACGCCAGCACAGTTCACCAGTCCCTTGATGGGTCGGCATCGTAGATTTGCTGTCTCTTGAATCCGAGTCAGAGTCGTCCTTACTTCAACTTCATCTACGACGTCACAGTTGAAGAATGAAACCAGATATTCTTCTGCCTCGCATCGTTGTTTCAGTTTATCCAACTCGTCGGGGGGCGGGGCGGGGAGGATGTCAAGGCAAGCCACGTCGGCGCCCGCTGTGATGAGCGTTTCGAGAATTTGACGACCAATGCCCCTCGCACCGCCTGTCAGAATTATCGTGCGGTCGGCCAGACAAAATGACTGCTTCAGCAATTCGTCGCAGCTGCGAGTACCACTACCGTTCTTGGTGCCAGCCATGGTCATAAGTTTAGTCGGTTCGCAGCAGACGAAGCAGAGCAGATTATTTTAAGGATTGCGAAAGAAGGATGCACCTAGCGCTGTTAGATTTCACGTCCGTGGTTCAGGCATTAATGATTACTTGAGAGACCATCTAGCTTTACCCGCCCAAGGCCAGCCATTGATCTCGCAAAACACTCCAAATCAAGTAATCGCTTTAGAGATTAATCGAACATCAAAGTACTCCAGCTTTCATGTGCCTAAACCAGCAAAGGTAGGCTCTTCTTTCCCAATAGGCGATGATTTAGCAACCGATCCGCATTTTGCATCATCACAACCCCCCTCCCCCAATCCCATAGCAGAGAAGGTGCTGGATACTAATTTACGATGCAGGCTTCACAGGCACCTAGGTAGTTTAGAGGCATTCACCATCACCCATAGAAGAACCCTACGTCACATCTCACGGCTCTAACTATTACATTGTGACTAGTACTTGGTTGATTGGATCTTTCTCTTCGTCTCTGGCACGTTGTGATTCCTGAGACACTTATTACTAACCCTGAGGTGTCGCGGCATGTCTTTTAGATTTCGCGGTGGCACGTACTCACCAAATATTTGCGTATTCGCATCTTGATCCATATCTCATCCATCTGCCTGCTCCAGCAGTTCAACCCCTGGGGACTTAGTCTTCACATTCAGCCGTCGTCTCGACCGAGCAACGCATGCTTTTTCAAGGAAAAATGGACTTAGCTACTGGCACTGGATAATTACAGAGGGTGGCTCTAATGCCGCATTTCAGCGTCGTGTGTCTCCGTACCGAAAATAAAATCATAAAAAAAAGCAAAGGTTTCCTTTCCAAAAGTGAATCATCCCTGTCATATTCCCCATTTCTTCCTTGAGCATCAATTAGTACTAATGACCTCCAGAAGGGTAACTTGGTAGAGTCTATCCCACCTTTTCAGCTCTGCAAAGCTCAAATTTGATGTCCATTCAAATGCGCTTCCAGCTCTCCCCCTTGGTTGCTCTTGTTTTAACAGGTTGCAGCGTTTTAGTCGCTATTCAGCTTCAATAAAGTTCTCCATCGATTCTTGTTTGCCGAATCCCTTTCGTTGCGAGGGTGAGAGGCATCGAGTGGTTGCGCGCTTTTGCTAGCCGAAGACGATTGTTTCCTACTGCTGTCTTGTATTTCTTTCCAGGAAACCAATATGGCTTTTGACAGATGTGAACTTGTAATATATGCTGGAGACATGATGGACCTGCGGGGAGATTCAGTTGACAACTCGTCGAGCTACAGTAATAGGCTTGTAGGTACCTAAATGGAGTTCTAGGGGGTGTTGGGGCTATTCCCAACTTGGTGCTTTTAAGCCATGCAAGAAAGACCCATTTTACGAACATACCCTAGACGTATTTAGGAAAAAGCTTCCACCTTCCCAACCATCTCTTCTAAGTCTTTTGGTATGAATATGAGCACGTTCGGATGATCTCGCCTTGTAAGCGAGTGTGAGTCATTCATTGATTGGAAATGCAGGGGATCAATCTTTGTTGCCAACGAATATGATGATTTTAAACGGGTTCTTAGACAAACTGACAATGGAGTCAAGTTGGTGAAGAAGTTGTGTCCATTCCCAGCTCGATCTAAATATTTTTCTTTCCTCCCCTATTCCTCGTAAACGAGTATTCATTGCATCAGCAAGTCGTAATTCCATCTCTTACACTAGTTTCGTCACCAGTTTACCGGTGTTCTTCCCCTCAAACAAGGCCAACCACGTCTTTGGCACATCTTCAAATCTTGTCGGCACGATAGTTTCGTTGTCATCAGATATGTGCAAGGTACCGTCTTCAATAGCCTTTCGAAGCAGAATCTGCGTCTCTGCAGCCTTGTCTGGAGGGTAATCATGAACGATGAACCCGCGAATCTGGAGTCTCATGGATATGATCTGGAAATAATTTCGGAGAACACACGGATCATCGGAATTGTATCCTGAAATTGCTCCGCAGGCGGTAATACGACCGTGCTTGGACATCCGTATAAGCATCGTATCCAGAATTTCACCGCCAACATTGTCGAAGTAGAGATCTACTCCGGCGTTGGTTGATTCGTGAAGATCGCGTTCAAACGAAGGTGACTTGTAATTGAGGCCTTTGGTTCCTTGTTAGCACGATTATGAGGGACATACAGTGCTCTTGGCAGGGGCGTTGGAACGGGGATGGGGTTGTTTGAGGGAAAGTAACTTGCATTTATCAGCGCCCAGTTTCTCAACCCAACGGCACTTTTCGTCACTTCCGACAATTCCAATCACTGTTGCAGCGCCGACGAGCCTCTTGGCTATCTGCACTACCATGCTCCCCGTCGCGCCGGCAGCACCAGACACGACGATTTTATCTTGCTTGCGCGCTCTGCTCACAACTACCAATCCATAGTAAGCTGTCAGACCAGTATTACCCAAGGCGCCTAGATAATGCGTGATATTAATGTTTGGTGCATGGGATTCAATCACGTAGACTGACTGGGCATCTAGGATAGCATATTCGCGCCAGTCAATTGTTCCTCGGACGATTGCACCTTCAGGAATCTCCTTGGAGTTGCTTTCAATGACCTTTCCAAGTCCGCGAGCCCGCATCGGATCCCCGACCTTGACTGGTGGGACATAAAGTCGTTCCTCACTTAGACTCGGGTCTATCCAGCCCCTCTGAGCAGGGTCATTGCTGTAATATAGAGCTTTCACTAGCACCTGATCTGTCTGCAAGGACGGCAAGTCCAGAACCATCATGGAGAATGTTGCATCGTTTCCAGAAAGAACAGGAACTTCGGTGGGCTTACTTGCCAACACCCAAGCGCGGCCATTTTGCGGTCGTCGAGACATGATCCAGAAGTGTCGAACCGTGAGCGATGGAAAACTGAGCTGATGCGAAGGATCCGTACACTCGTTCGTTGCATTGGTAGAGAAACGATGACAAGCGTAAAGACGATGGTTATGTTCAGGATTTCTGGATAGCACGAGCTTCTCCTGCATGGGAATCTGCGCTAGATTTGATGGGCGCAACAAGTTACAGCCGAGATTTCTATCCTCCTAAGTTTACCGATTTCGTCTTAGTAGTGTGTCATTGGAGAAGCCACTCGATAATAGATGGGAGCTCGGAGGTGTTTGTTCCGTAATAAAGGGGGGATTGAAGCGAAGGTGCTCGGAACAGTTTCGCTGAGACGTGTCAGCCTTTGAATCTGAATTGCCTAACTGATGTCTTAGATGAATGGAATTTTTCCCAGATACGGATAACTTAGTCGCCCTGCTCTGCCCACTCTATTACGTTGACGACGGAGTTTGGTTTGGTTTGGATAATAGTAGCAGGAACTCCAAATTAAATTTTTTGAAAAAGAAAATGGAAACAATAGAATGACTAAGATAATAAACAAAGGCTGTGAGCTGGCAGAATTACTGCGTCGAAGCCGATCCCGCCGAACGGAAGCATTTTCTCTTCGTTTTGCTTTTCCCTTAGGCACAAACCGGACGTCCTTCTCGCCCAAACAACGGTGCGGGTATGAGCCGAGAACACATTGACGACAGGGATCCCCGTTACAGTCCATCATGGCTTCGGAACACCCGCTCGATTCGTAATAACAACGCCTCAATAGGCTCGAAGACAAGCAAGAGCTTGCAAAACTACTCAACTGATACTGTAAAACACCCGCTGTCCAAAACTTCGATAGACCCGCGGATTGCTACACTAAGGGCAACTAGCAACGGTACGGTTTGGCACGGTAGCCCGTACATATTGGAATTTTCAAGGACCGTAGACGTCTAAAGTGAGCACACCTTTGGTCCCTTGTTCCCAGATTGGCTACACCGGCGGCAACCATCTCTTGCGACCAGAGGTACCCCCAACCTGCTAGCCGGTAGTTCAGGCTGACAGCGACGAGCGGCTCACCCATGAGCACGGACTGCTCAACAAAGAATGACAGGTTGTACTGGGGATTAGCGCTTGAGCCGGCGAAATAGCCTCCTCTACTGTCATTAGCGGGATGGAATCTGCCTTTCGGTTCTGACATTGGCTTACCCATGAATCCAGACAGCTACTGGGAGGTCACGTTGGGCATTGGAGGGCCGAACGACGTTGACTGTCAGGCAGTCTTCGCTTGTGCGGTTAGATGCTGCATAAACCGTGTCGTCCCCGTAGCCGTGGCATACGTATCCGTATTCCGTGGCGTTGCGGACATCATTCCACGACGAGTTCAGGCTCTCGGGTGGTCTGTAGCGGAGATGGCCTACGGGGGGCTTTGCGTAAGGCATGCCGAGGAAGAAGTCTTGATAGTACTTGCTACTTCGGATTCCATAATATGATCCATTGCGAAGATGCACGACGGAGGCGGCATTTGGTCCTTTGGAGGAGACATGGGCTGCCAAGGCCTGCGTCGATAGGAGCAGCTGTGCAAAGAAGTGAAGCGATCGCATGTTTCTCCAATATGAGAAATAATGGACGAGGAAGAAATACTGCTTGTATGCTGACCTTGTGAGATAGTAGATGTATGTATCAGAACTTTCTCAATCCCGGGGTAGCTAGAGATCGTATTTAAGTGCTATTGCAGTGTAGCTACATTGACACATTTCTTATGCTAGATATCTATACGGGAGCTACTGGACTATCTCTGCTCATATCGGGTATTAATCGACGATGCCTTCTTGGGAACTAACTCCGATGGAATCTTGACCATAATCTCTTGGCCAAAACTATGTAATTGCAATGTATGGGAAAGGCATCATGTGGAAACAGCACACCGCGTTCGCTACCTGCCAAGATTACATCTAAGACCAAAATCTCTTGTGCCGAGGTTTTTTTCTCTCCTTTTTGTTTCTTCCTCTTGGGCCTTGGTGCCAGGATATCTTTTCCGCATTATCATATGGTCGCCGCTTAGCGAGTGATTCTGGAGTAAGGAAAAGTAGCGGAGATGACCAGTGAGCCAGATAATACGTGATCCCTGTGCCATGAATTATCATAGCCGTTCAGGGTATGGCCCCGCGGCCATGCTACGACCGGTCAAAACATGTGCTCCGCTAAATCAAACGTCAGGGGTTCGATTGGTCTCCAAACATAGCCATTCTTGGTTTAGTAATTAGGCGGACTCCGAGTTGGATTACGTAGAATGAAGCTGTCGCTTATAATTATGTTGCTCGTAAAGCAGATTATAAACAGCCATCGTCAAGGAAAGGAAGTGCATTTACTGGCAAGAGCTGAGAAACCTAGACTGCTGTGTATTTTAATTCCTATCTCAACTTCCCAACCACGGCAAAATCCTACCATGTCTACATCTCGTTCAACTGAGGAAACGGTCACCCTGGTGTATACGCCGTTCTGGAAAATTTGCCCCGTAGAGTTTAAACATGGGGGTATAACAAGGAATGAGGTCTCCGAAGATTGCCCACCAAAACATTTCTCATTGCTGGCGGGCTCTCCAGACCTCGATCACGTCGTCGGACTTTCCTTCAATAACCCCAACGACTGGAAGAGACAACTACTGGACTTTTTGGCAACAACAGAGCAGGAACGAGCCTTTCTTCTAGCGTCTGACAAAGAAACAACCACAGGAGACTGTGAAACGTGGAATCACCAGCACGTGCGCTCTCGTATCCAGAAAGCCCAGCCGCCCTTGCATGACGGGATAGGGAAAGCGGAATTTGAAGGTTGGCTATGGAGATCATTTGATCAAACGTACTGGGGCGGGTAAATACGTTTGTTTGTTTGTATATAGTTCGTCCGGAGTGTCGCTTTGGAAAGTCCCCTATTAGGGCACCCTGTATGACAACCCACAGTATATATACTATCTATCATTCGATAAGGCATCCGGTAAACAAGCCGTAATAGAAAACAATACTCTAGCAGCAGCCTATGCGTTTCCCTGAGTTAGTCAAACAGTAGTAAACCTGATTCATTTAAGTATATTAGGTTATTCGACTTGAGTCTGATAAACCTCCATTGTTTGCTTAAGTACTTTATGAGGCTGCTCTCATACCCCTCATTGGTGCTGTAAAACATCATTCAAATACCATAAAATGCTAAAGATACTTGATTGTATACCCCAATACCTATTTACAGCTAAGATCCTACTTGGCTTCATCTCTATATAATTGCTCATCACCCTCTAAGAATGTGCTACGGTCTTCTGCTGGAGCAACGTCAACTACAAACTCCTCAAACGAAGGTGGCTTGTACGACCGCCTGGCATCAAAAAGCCACATGCCAATACAAAGCAATACAAACACACCAAACAAGAGGGGAGTATAATTCATAGTTGATGGCGTGACCGGATGGACCTGGGGGATCTGCTGTTTGTTTAGCTCCAAAGCCCAGCGTAATGGAAGAACGCGAAATGATGCATACCATAACGAGGACAGATACTATAGCAGTGTATATGACCGAGACAACAGCGCAGAAATATCCAAAGCGATAAAGACTAAACTTGGTTGTTTTGAGATGCTGTCGGCCAAATATAAGCATCATAAGGGACGGAGCAGCTACACCGATTAGTTAACCGACCGAATTTTTCGAATGGACGAGGGTAGAGCCAACCGTAACTCAATATCATGAAAAGGGCCTCGGCTCCAAGGATCGCATTGAATCCCTGTGTCGAGAAGAGATATCTGTTTCGACTGTGAATATCTTGGCATCGGTAACATGTAAACCTCGTCGTTACTTACACAATTCCAATTAATATAGAGAGAAGCAAGCAGAGATTAAGAGAGTGAAAAGGAACCATGAGGTTTGGTTGAATATCGGTGAGACTAGGGGAGAAGAACTCGCGTTAGCAACAGCTTCATTAGTTGTGGCTGCCTTTGACATACGTTCTTTTGAAGAACAGTCCGCCATCACGAGCAAGCGCGTAACCTTGACGGCTGGAGGCAATCATGGCTCCAGTTGTTGATCCGATGAAGTTAACAAGCAAGATGATGTTGAAAACGATAGCAGCGGCATCGCTGTTTAGCGCCTGGCGTATGACCTCGATGATTGGGGCCCTTAATCGTGGTGTGTTAATGATCAGCATGCTTGGAAGATGGTAGCCACAGGTGTTGCAATTCACTTACCCTGTTGGAGAATTGATAATCACGTTGATATCCTGAATTGAGAAGCCAATAGTCAGGATGTAGATGAGGCCGACGAAGAACTGGGTGATAATGGTTATGTACAGAACTCGCGGAATTTGCACTGCGGGCCAAGGAATCTCCTCTGCCATATGACAGGCGGCGTCTAAGCAAATCAAGGCAACCATACTATTGTAGAGACCCAAAACAACGGCCATGGCTGGGGATGAGTACCTAGTTATGTGATTGTCAGCATTGACGCTACTTGAAGATGGTAATGGAGATGCTGACCCAGTTTCGTTGACCACGTCCTTGAAGACAAACGAAACATCTGCCTTCGGACTCCGGGCAAGGAGAGCAATAGTAAAGCCAACAAATCCAAGCATGCTAATAAAACCTGGCAGTATTGGTCAGACTACTGGCCATGGTGGCATGGTATAGATGACAGGCTCACATCCAATGTTCTCAATGTATCCTACCGCGGGCAGTGTGAACGTATTGATGGCCCAGGCAATGGTACACCACGCCACGTAAATAAGGAATAGCTGCCAACGAGTCGATACGATAAAGTCTGGTTTGCAAAGGTTGACCAGGGACAAGGTTAAGCCTGAGGTGATGGCCGAACACGAGGCGATGGTGAAAACCCAGCCGAGATAATTCAGCCAACCCAATGGATAGCCAACAAATCTTCGGTATTTCGCGGGAGCGAGAAAGGTGGAAAAGTGGTAGGCGCCGCCAGCCGTTGGATACATGGACGCGCATTCGGCGAGGATTGCCATCATGCACGCCACACAAAACGCGGAGCCAATGCTGTCAGACCACGCAATATCAGCTTCTGAACGCCAAGAACGGCTACAACTCGACAGTACATACAAGCCGTATAATATTGAGGGTATCCCTCCTGCCGAAAACCCCACGACAAAGATATATGACATGCCACCGAAGATGTTCACCATGTTCCAGGCTATCGAGACGACGCCCCAAATGCCGAAGTCGCGCTGAAGATGAACATCTTCAATGGTACCCAGTTCATTTGAAGTAGTACGAGCGATGGGCATTCCTGCCTTCTGCTTGCTTGTCATCATTGCTCACTCAGCTGAACAGTCGAGATCTTGGGGACGTAAAGTATGTATAATTTCTTCCCGGTAGGATTGTGCCAATAAACCCTTTGTAGACGGAAAAGGCGGGAGCGGCAACAGCCTTTTGACCTGACACGGTACATCTTTTGTGAGGTTGGACTTGGTTTGACAGATAGATGACAAGCAACTGCTGCCATCTGCTAACTAGTCAGTCGGTAAGGGTTTGAAGAGAGACTAACCGTATATGTCATGAGTAAGAGCCCTTCTTGCATTGGACAGAGATAGTAGTTGTAGCAGCCATCCACTTAGGGTAAAGATAAGCTAATCAGCCGCCTTGACAAGTTAAAGCTGGCTCATGCAAGGCCTAATTTCAAGCCCTTGTTCTAACAAGCGCACCCGGATATCACGAAGAGATATCTAAGCACAAATCAAAGAAACGTGGCAAGATGCAAGAAGATAAGACCATGGCTTCGTTGGTATCACCACCGACAGATTCAATGGACGACCCAACCCCTCTGACCACAGGCCACCTTGCTGGTAAAGTCGCAGTGGTGACTGGGGCTTCATCGGGTTTTGGAAGAGCCATTGCATTTCGCTTCTCCAAAGAGGGAGCAAAAGTCGTCTGTGCAGACATCAAGGAAGACCCGGGCGCTGGGGGTTCTCGTGAGCAAGACGCTGGTTTCCGCACGGACAAGTTCATCGTTAGCAAAGGCGGACAGGCCATCTTTGTGCAAGTCGATGTTGGCCAATCAACTAAAATGGAAGGGCTTATTGCCCGGGCCGCCGCTGAATATGGCCAGGTGCACATCATGGTGAACAACGCTGGCATCTGCCCCGAGGCACAAGAGCCCCACGTTGGACACCTCTTCTACGATCTCTCGGATGACGCTTTCGACAGGACCATGAGAGTGAACAGTCGATCCGTTTTTCTGGGATGCAAATTCGCCGTTCGACAGTTCTTGAAGCAGGAATTGTTGCCTTCGGGCGATAGAGGATGGATAGTCAACATTGGCTCGACGGCAGCCCTTACTGCTGACATTGGGATTAGTGAGTCAGATTCATCATTGCTGACCCAGGTGAAGGATGTCGGTTGACGCTCAGTAGCTGCATACGCCACTAGCAAAGGCGCAGTTCTGCAAACTACCAGATCGGTCGCCGTGGAGATGGCGCCGCACAAGATTCACTGCAATATTGTTTGTCCTGGAGGTGAGTACTGACAAGGGTGTGATTTCCTTGCTGTTTGGTTCCTCGCCTGGCCTAATCTCCCCCTTTCGGTTGGGCTAATAATTAGAGTAGATGCGATAACGTCTTGCTTCGAGCCCCATCTATATAATAAAGAGGCGGTGGCACAATCTTTGACGAAATACCCGTGGGGACGGTTTGGATCCCTCAAGGAAATCGTTGCGGCTGTCTGTTTTCTTTCCTCAAGCGAGGCGGGATTCATCACTGGCGCTGTCTTATCTGTCGACGGAGGGTTCACTGCTCAATGATACGATTTGTTTGCAATCACTTAGGACTTGCATACTCATTCAATACATGATGAGAACTACTGGGTGATGAGAATTAAATAAAAATCTGTTATATTTACAATACGTCTCGATGTGTTTTTGGCGTCTCACTGTAAAGCGGTAGAAGGTGACCATTGGCGTTCGTAGGACGTCATCTTTGGTAAATACAACCCCGACCAACGGAGTCATGAAAATTACGAGGGCGGCAAGTCTCTAATAAAAGTACCACCTCGAAGTCAAGTTTGAGCTGAACTCCCAATCCCTATCATTTCGCCATCTTCATGACTATGAAATGAGTGTTGATCAACGGCAGTGCAAGCACAGCTACAAGAGACATTCTCATTGAGCTTTCACACCTAATTTAAAATCGCTATTCACTATATAATAGCTACTTCAAGATCAACCCAGGGAATAACGCATTCACATCAACAGACTTTCCCTCGACTCCAGGTAAGTTTAGACTGTTGAGCAGCTGAATGTCTCCTGCTGAAAGGCGTCGAACACCCAAGTTGCTCTGAATTCTTTGCGGGTTTTGGCTTTTCGCCAGGGGGATCGTCCCTCGTTGCACTGCCCAGCTTTGCAGAACCTGGCCAGTATCCATGTTATTCCGAAGAGCAACATCCTTTACCTTCGGCTCCGCGATTAGTAGAACACCACGGGGCTTGAAAGGCTCGCCGCTGTTGAGGCCGCCGCTCAGGTATGCTTTGGGGGCAAAGGGGCTGTAAATGGTGGCCAGGATGCCGTGAGATCGCAAAAAAGCCAGCAACTTGGTATTGGGATGCCAGGGATGAGCTTCTATTTGATTACAGGAGATTGGTACGTCCTGGTGAGACGCAAAGGGCAATATCTCCTCAATGTGCTCCTTTTCGAAGTTGGAAAGTCCAATGGCCCGGCATTTGCCACTCCTCACCAAGGCTTTCATGGCGTTCCAGGTAGGAATAAAACTGCCACGGCCCCCGTTGAGCTCAGCGATGGCCTTTGGGCAATGCTCAAGATCCGGGATGTAATTTCCTTCCTTGTCAATCGCCGCCTTTTGATCTGCAGCGGTGGCACCCATGAAGTTCTTCGCTTCTACCAGATTGCCGTCCGGTTTCAGGGCACCTGGGAAATGAGCGAGGTAGAGGTCAATATACTCGAGCCCCATGGATTCGAGTGTTTGGTCAATGCATTTCTCAATATTTTCTGGTGCGGCAAAATGCGGCCAGAATTTTGAGGTGATGAAAATCTCGGATCGGGGCACTCCAGATTGACGGATGCCCTGGCCAACTTGAGCATCAACCTACAGGTGAAGTGAGCATGCGAATAGGGGTTAGGACAACTATGATGAGAACGATCATACCCCGTACTCCCATGCGGTATCTACATGCCGATATCCGGCCTCCAAAGCGGTAGCGACAGCATCAACACACCATGTAGGATCATCTACCCGGGTTAGTCAGTGCGAGAGGGGATACTTCGTAGGAATGACAAGGCCTACCAGCTGCGAATGTCCCGAATCCAACCGAAGGTATGTAGATGTACTTGCCGTCTGCCGCCCTCAGTGAAAATGCCTTGGGTAATGCCATGGCGGAGTGCTGTTAATTGTTACAGCCAGGATTCAGTGGTACGGGTCTTGCAGTCCTCGGGGTCCGAGATGAGGTAACTCACTCTTATCCGAAGTGTATGTACTCCGTAGTGCCAACAACAGATCATTGTACCAGGTAGGCAATGATAGGAGCATCGGTGGATCAAGTGCAGCCTGGCTTATTTGGGAAGGGTTTGCCCTAGTACAACAGGGGGTGGACGTAGTATCCAAACCTCTGTGCAAGTACCTTCTCGATATGGTAAAATTATCCTTCTGATTTGCCGTTGGGGATGACCTTGTCGAATTCTATCTACCGCCTAGGTTGAGGAAAGATAGTGGCGATGTCGATTTGAAGGTGAATCGTCTTCGGTAGTTGGGCAGTGAAGTTAGTCAACGAACTTGGAGGAAAACCCGAGCCTAGCGGCATTAGCATTCGAGGCAGTGCAGAAGAACGATGTTAGCTTAAGATTTGCTGACGTACAATGGCAGTATGAGCGTTGAAACGTCTCCAATGATGTGGCAATTCATATTTAGCAAATGGTTATTTTCAGTTCAGTGGTTCTACGAAGGAAAGGGATAATGGTGGAGATTATCAGCCATCTGATTCTTGAAACATGAGAATGCTAGTCTCTCCGCCATTAAATAAACAGTATCTGGCATATATCTCTGATTGTATTGGATATTCCAGTAGTGAAATGGAATTACATAGTGATACCCCTCAAATCAGGTCACCTGGGATATACTTTGTGTAATCCCCCTTTGCCTTCATCCAGTCAATGGGATCCATCTGCTCTACAAATCCTCCGTAAGGGCGACTGACAGAGTAACCCAATACTCTCGCTACATCTTCCGGATAACTCTCAATGACCTCCCGGGAGATAGCGAGGTATTGGTTCTCGTCCTGCCGCAGCCATCCCGGAGTCATGAAAGCAGCAAGGAGGAGTCGATACTCGTCGGTGGTAGAATTGTGCCCGGCACCGTGGTACGTCGAACCCAACCTGTTTTCCAAGTTTAATGGTAATCCTCATTATCTGTGGGATGACACTTACCAAATAAGGGCGTCTCCCTTTTCGAGCTCTGCGGGCACTGCCTCATCCAACCTTGGCTTTCGCTCGTCATCCCACTTGTGTGAAAAGGGGACGACATTCGTGGCACCATTGGCCTTGTCAGACTTCGTGACTGCAAACATGATGCCAAGGTCTGTCTCATATTTCGCTGGATGTCTCGTGTGGTGGCATTGGTCATCGCGATGGAGCCCTTGCGCTTTGGCTCCTGGCCCAAGCCAGAAAGCCATGGCATTTGTCAGCTGTGGAAGGCTTGTAGAGGTTGTCTTCTCCGAGCCCCAATAGGTTGTAGAACTCTTAGTGAGCAGAAGGGAAGCAACCTCCTGGTACAGAGGATTCATCAATAGTTCGGTGGCAAATGTCCTGCTCTTCCCAGCAAGACCTGTGACGCGACGGCTGTTCTCGGAAAAGGTCACACCCACGTGCTTTTGAGCATGCAGGTCGGGTTGAATTTCATCCCACACCTTATCCAGGAGGGCTGGATCGGCCAGCTTCTCCACGATCAGGCCGCCGTCCTCCCGGAGAACTTGCAAAACTTCTTCCGGCAAGGTGTCGGCGGAGAGCCGTCTCAAGGCGGGAACAGTTGTCGCGGCGGGCATGATGAATCAATGTATTGATGTCACAAGAGTAGGCAAAGACTTGCAAACCAAGCGTAGTAGAAGTGATTTGAGAAATAACTTGGAATTTAGATTTGGCCAGAAAGCTATCGAGTTCATTATCAACCTCATTCGAGGGTCTTATAGGTAGGTCAGCAGCCGAATGGAAGTAAATCATTGTCCGACTTCACGACCAGTACGGGGAAAGGGTTACGCTCATCCTAATGGGGTAAAAATATGCCCCCTTTGCCAAGTTGCTGGCACGTTCTCGTCGACTCTTCTAGTCAACCTTCCACGCCTGGATTCCGAGTATAATTCAACTGATCATCCAAGGGAGACATAGATTTTGTTTTGTCCCAACCCTAGCTACCAAGACTTCTTGCAGTATCCAACACACAACGACGGCTCACTCAAACAGTCCCAATCATGCCCAATCCAGCCCATCAAAAGCAAAACCCGGAAGTAACGGAGCTCCCAGTTACTTCCAGCGTCGATGAAGTAGTCAAAATCATTCGTCGCGATGGAGGCGTCATCATCAAGAACTTTATCTCGCCGGAGACAGTCGAGCAAATCAAGAAGGAAGTTGAGCCGTACTGGGCCCAGAAGGGGGTCTATACCGGTTCACTCTTCAACGCAGAAGATCCCCCAATGAGGTACGTGGAACATTGATAGCTTTGACTGGCATCACAAGGGATGTCACTGACAAGCGCAAAGTGGTCTAGCAGGCAAGTCGCGCACTGTTGCCCATGAAATTCTTAATCATCCACTGTATCGCGATGCCGCCAAGGAGATTTTGAGGGATGTCACGTAAGTTATCCTGGTCAATGAGGATGATCTGAAACTCACTGCGTCTTCAGTTATCCCTGGTGGGGTGACTCAAGGAGCATTTGCATATCTGAGCCGATTCTTGCCGTTTCTCAGGCGTTCACCAGAGGTCCGCACACGAAGGGCCAGCCCCTTCATCGTGACGACACACCTCAGCATTTTGAACACGCCGAGGGCAGTGGCGATAGTTCATTGCTCGGTATATTGGTCGCTGGGACTGTGAGTCAACCAAGGTCCCTTAAAATGAAAAAACCTTTGAATCCAGTCGTATGCTAATGCAGAGAAGCGATGCACCTTTGAAAACGGAGCTACCCAGCTCATCGTGGGCTCCCATACTTGGGGTGATGATCGAGGTCCCGCGGATCCTGCCCTATGTTCCACCGCGGAGCTTGAAGTAGGCGACGCAGTGATCATTATCGGGAGTATCTGGCACGGAGCCGGTCACAATATCTCTGATGAACGACGCAATATTTTCTCCATGCATATGGTCAGGGGCACCCATCGTCAAGACGAAAATCAATTCCTTGCGATCCCTCGCGAGGTAGTCAAGACATACGATCCGGAAGTCCAGGCTTTGATTGGTTACTCGGTCAGTCAGCCATACCTCGGCTATGTTGACTTTGATGATCCGATTAAGCTTCTCTCCGACAACCCGAAGCTCGCACAGCATGACCTGCAGGGTATTATCTTTGAAGGACCAGGTTCTGAGAACTATACGGGCCCGAAGCCCAGGCCTTCGAAGCCAGTAG
>JALNIO010000733.1:0-11059 GCA_023509875.1 Rugonectria rugulosa | reverse complement strand
TAGCAACACGCCTCATCAATCCATACATATTGGCTGAGCATCATTTGTGTGTATGATTTGGTATATCCATCGGTCACGCGATAAAAATGTACATATGATGGAACCTTGACCACGTTGAAATTTGTCTGACTCACCGGTTTATTTAATTCAATCAATATCTGGCTGATTGATGAACTCCTACAGTAAGGTATCTATGAACAATGCTAAACTTGCTCCTGGTGGAAGTCTAGGTTAGGTAAATTGGGACTCGACAGAAGTGCAGCCATTCAGATCAGGTTATTGCCCACGTGAGCTCTTTCTATAGCAGGCCAGCTTGTAAATGCAGCCAGGAAAAGCCCTCCACTCGATTCCGTCAATGGCTCAGAATTGACTTTGGGATTCTCCCCATCCAAGGAGAATTCCGTTGAAGTCATTGGCTGCGGGCGACCTCCGAGTTCACCAACCACCCACCCCACGGGACCACACACGGTAGCGTGGAAGTGTCCTGTAGCGAGGAAGAGGAGAAGGATAAAATTCTTCTTAGCCAAGAACCCGCTAAATCCAGGTTCTCCAGGCAGAGTGCCGCCATCCCCATGCAGGCAATTGAGCACGCGGACATGTTTTTGTCCTGGCGACGGGACAGAGAGTGCGACAGCTCCAGATAAGGCCAGATCCATGTCGTGTATCGGGATTATTGGTTGTTAGAGACCAATTCTCGACTTGACCTGGTGGCTGCAGCTTGGCGTCATCTCGGTGACAGAACACAGCCTAGCAGGTGCATTGGCAGACGAGTTGATACCCGATGTGGTCGTGCTCGAGTCGATGATGAGCAATACGCATCGGCTCATGTCTGCAGGAAAGCTCCATTGTCTCTACATCGACGAGACACCGAAGATGAAGGGAATCATCAAGAGTCGGGGCGACTGAGAAGAGAGTTGGTATCACGTCCAGACCCCATGGCGTGAGATGCCACTGCACCAAAGATAACCAAACCTTCCAAAACCGTTGCCGCTCTAGACTCGCACGTCTGTCTTCAACATGAATACGCGACGTGCGACGATAAGAAACGGCCGCCCAGCTTCGGCGCGTGCCCGAAAAAGAAGGCGATGGGATAACGGCCCGGAGGATATTGAAACATCGCAAACATGCACTCTCCGACCGACAAAATGCGTACTTGTAGACCAGCTAAACGGCCATGCTCCTTGGCAGCTTGGCGATCGCTGCAGTAGGTGTTTTGCCGCCTTGGCGATCTGTCGCTCACACTTGGCGATCTAGAATATTGAAGGAACAGGTTGTAAAGTACGGAGAGAGGATATCATCATATTAATATGTCTTAGGTAGAGAAGGCAGTGCATGCAAGAGGATGATTCGTTTGCTTTAATTTGGAAAACAACAAATCTCGGTCCCGTTGCCTCTCTCGTCGAACCATGTTGGACAGCGCCTATATGTCGGCCTCGACTTCAGGCTATTGCTCAATCCTCAATCCTTCACAGTCTCGGTGAATGCACTCGGAGCAGCCGCATCCAGAATGCCTTACAAACTCACGACGCGTACCCGTGCTGGGCCAGGGATGCACGTGTACTCCGTACTCGCCCAAAGGCCACTCAGAGCCTCTTAAAGACACACGTGGGGGAGATGGCCATTGTAAGCGGGGGAATAACCAAGTGGATTGGGTTCCTCAACAAACGAACCTTTTTCTCAAGGTTAATTTTTAACGTGGATCAAGATCAACTCGCTTTGATCTCGAGAGAAGCAGAATCTGACAGCTCCATCAGCATCTCCATCTTTGCAACAGTAGCCAGACGTTCTGGACAGATCGTGACCGAGACCAAACAGACGCCAAGCCTACAATGCAAAGAACTCCGTAGATGGCCCAGACGGAAGAACGGGAAGCCCAGAGATGAAGAAACCAGGGCCAAGATCCAGTGAGATCTGTAGATTCCCCCACGTGCCGTCAAGTCCTGGCCACGGTTCGTTCAAACCTCCTCAAGGCCCTGGCCATGTTCGGGGAACGCCAAGATCTTGGCCGACAGGGGCCTGATAAGCTACTCGACTCCCCGAAGAACGGGCACATCGTCTGTTTTCGGATTACGGTTACTTGCTAAGCGTAAAAAGAAGAGGCCACACGCCTAATTGGCCAACATCCTTTAAGGGCAAAGGGCTACTACCACCAGAACGGGAACCGAAGCACGTTTTGCCCAAGAGTGAACCGTTGACACCCGCGATTCCTGCGCAACGGGAAGTCTTCATCAGCTCATCCAGGGCAATACTACGTGCAACACGGCTAGAGTCTCCGAGATGCGACCGCTTCCCGGAACACGTTTCGCAAGAAGCCAATGTCTCTGATTGGTGTTACTGAGCTCTTCACCACCGTCACCACGCATAGCTCACTCCTCTCGCACACGTGCCCATATCCCCCATACGAACAACCTCTTTGCCAAAGAAGCCATCCAGAACGGCCCTCTCCACCACACAGCTAAACCCCCGTTCAAGCACCGACGGTGGAGATGTCTGGGACTGCTACTCTGCAATGCACGACGACGCCTTTCCTCTCCCTCGGTGAACCCAAGTGGGCAAATGCGCACACGCTGGGCGGGAAAGGCTGTCTTACGCGCACGCCTACGCAACACAATGTCCCTTGCTCCCTGTGTAAGTGAAGAATTGCAGGGCAATTTGACGTCCTGGACCAACCCACACTTCCTTGTAGATGATCCAGCTCATACGAAAAAGATCCATTCCATGATACACACCCCCCTTGGCTTCTCTCTCTCCACGCCCTCCACGTTTTCCTCCTCCATAGCCCTCCCGTCTCGTGTATGTATCCTGCCTGTCTACACTTTAATATATAAACCTCCCGCTCGGCTCGTAACTTTGCGGCTTTCCTCATCATCACCCCAGCGGCTTTTCTCTCCCCTCGTTCCTTAGGACAAAAAACAAAGAGGCAGATCTTCCTTATCCCTGCCATCATTCTTTACATCAACACTCTTCCAGTCATAAACATACACATACACACTTACATACATCTGGGATTCTTTGGATATCGGCCGAGAGCCTGCCCAAACCGTCAACATGACGCTCAGTCAATATGATTACATCTTTGCCATTGGCACCATGTTTGCCATGCTGGATGCCTACAACAACGGTGCCAGTAAGTCCTCTCCCCTTTGATACACACGTCCTCAACAATTAACTAACCATTCCTCTCTCGCAGATGATGTCGCCAACTCCTGGGCCACCAGCGTCTCCTCCCGCTCCATCACCTACCGCCAGGCCATGATCCTCGGCACCATCTTCGAGCTCCTGGGCGCCATCTGCGTCGGCGCCCGCACCGCAGACACCATCAAGAACGGCATCATCCCCAACGAGGCCTTCCAGGACAACGCCGGCGTCCAGATGCTCGCCTTCACCTGCGCCCTCGCCGCCGCATCCTCCTGGGTCATGTGGTGCACAAAGCACTCTGCCCACGTCTCCTCCACCTACTCCCTCATCTCCGCCGTCGCAGGTGTCGGCGTCGCTACAGTGGGCGCCTCAAAGGTTCAGTGGGGATGGAACGAGGGCAAAGGTCTCGGTGCCATCTTTGCCGGTCTTGGAATGGCACCTGCTATCTCTGCCGGTTTCGCTGCCACCATCTTCATGCTTATCAAGGGCGTCGTCCACCTCCGCAAGAACCCCGTTCCCTGGGCTGTTTGGACCTCGCCCTTCTTCTTCCTCATCGCCGGCACCATCTGCACACTCTCCATCGTCTACAAGGGCTCTCCTAACCTGAAGCTGAGCGCCAAGCCCGGCTGGTACATTGCTGCCGTCACCATGGGCACTGGTGGTGGTGTCTGCCTGCTCGCCGCCCTCTTCTTCGTCCCCTACGTCCACGCCATCGTCATCAAGAAGGACTACACTCTCAAGTGGTACCACTTCTTCATGGGACCCCTCCTCTTCAAGCGACCTGCCCCCGCCGATGCCCACGAGGCCAAGGTCCCCAACTACGCCGTCGTCCAGCACGACGAGGAGGAGGATGAGTCCACCCACTCGCCCGACTCCATCGAGGCCGTCGGTGACCAGGGTGTCAAGACGGTCGGCGACGACTCTAGCAACGAGAAGAGCCTCGTCACCGCCGAGGCCAACCAGACCAACTACAAGGAGCTCGTCCAGCAGGGCCAGGACCGCTTCCACGCCAAGCTCCGCCAGAAGAGCGGCCCCCTCGGTTGGGCCATGCGTACCCTCCACGAGAACCCCATGGGCGCCGGCCAGATCTACGAGCTCAACAACATTCGCATCCTCGCTAAGCGCTTCCCCGCCATGATCGTCGCCGGCCTCCTCTACGGCGTGCACTACGACATCCACGCCGCCCAAACCGGCATCGCAGGCACCCCCGAGGGTGAGCGCATGGCTCGCGTCTACGCCCACGCCAAGAAGTACCCCAACGAGGTCGAGCATCTCTACTCCTTTGTCCAGGTCATCACCGCCTGCACTGCATCCTTTGCTCACGGCGCCAACGACATTGGTAACTCGGTCGGCCCTTGGGCTGTCATCTACTCTGCCTGGTCCACTGGCGACGCTGCCGCTGCTAAGGCCGCCGTGCCCGTCTGGCAACTCGCTGTTCTCGCCTGCATGATTTCCCTTGGTCTCATCACCTACGGATACAACATCATGAAGGGTAAGTTTCTTCCACTCCGAAATACTTCTTAACTGCGATATTAACTCATTCCAGTCATGGGCAACAAGATCACCTACCACTCCCCCAGCCGAGGCAGCTCCATGGAAATGGGCGCCGCCATCACCGTCCTCCTCTTCTCCCAGTACTCGCTCCCCGTTTCCACCTCCATGTGCATCACCGGCGCCACCGTCGGTGTCGGTCTCTGCAACGGCACCTTCAAGGCCGTCAACTTCCAGCGAGTCGGCCTCTTGGTGTTTGCCTGGATCATGACCATCCCCATTGCCGGAACTCTGGGCGGCTGCCTCATGGGCCTCTTTATCAACGCCCCTCACTTTGCTTCTTAAAAGGAACTGTTTTGTTTTGATGGGAAAGAATCCCTTGGAATGGTGTAACTACTATGAATATTTTGAACATTACGTATATAATGAGGAGGATGGATTGGTATAGACTCGAGCTATACACTCAAAAGCTACTTGATACCCAGGCATATGTTCAGAAATAGATTAAATTGAAATGAATCTGCTTCGCGCACGTCTTAAGCCCACAAATAAAAGAGACGCCACCTCAAAAGCAACATCCGTCTCCCACGTTCTCCCTTTGAACCCTTCTGATCATCCTGAGCCAACTGGACCACCCTCAATGGCGGGATATCTCTTCGTCGTCGTATTCATCGGATTCACTGTCACTATCTAGCTCAGTTTCAGATAAATCTAGGAAACTGAAAGACCATCCCAGCAGAATCCGGATGCTTAACGGAGTTTTATCTGAACAGCATGTCAGCAGATACAAGAGTATATAGGATTATTAACTCACAATGCCTGTCAACAATGATATCTCCGGTTTGACTGAGATTCTTCTCTTCTTCAGGCGAAGGAACGCATTCCTCGGCCATCCGAGTCCGCCAATATCCATGTAGAAACTCCAGCAAGGATTGGTTTGAGCTGGCAAACTCGGAACGGAATTCCTCGACCAACTCTTCAAGTCGTCTGCCGAGCATTCGTTCCTCATCCTGAATGTCGAACACACTGCCTGGAAAATTCATGACCGTCATTATGCTTCTCCAAATTTTGCCTTCGCGATAAAGTCTGTCCTCGGCAAAACAGCAGGTATGGGTCATCTCGAGGGCTTCAAAAGTGAGAAAAGTCAGAATTTCCGTGGAAACCTGGCCCAAGGTTTTCATGGAAATATGTACCAACGAACCCTGCTTAAAGGGGAACAGCCTGGTAGAATCTCGGCTGAGCCACTTGAGCAAAACCTTCATTGGTGTACAGCCTTGAGGACTGCACCAGCACTCGCAACCATCTCTTGACTGTCTCTCCAAGATATCATGAGCTGGGTGGTGTTCTGCAAATCGGGGAATTTTATTTGGGTTGCCAAAGACAAACTTGTCTCGCAAATGCAAGGTCATGTAATGCCAACCCGTTGTAGATGTATTGAGGCCGAGGGCCAACGGGTCGGTTGGGACCTGATCTAGCCAAGAGTGAGTTTCCAGCCAATTCATGATCTGTTTTTGAAGATCTACATCATGATCTGCACCCTCTACTCTATCGTAGGTCCAGTTCGGATACATGTAGTGTAGTGACCAAAAGCCGTCTTTGCTTTTGTCATTTATCTCATGGAAACCGGCTTCGAAGAATATTGGGATTTGCTGCATGGCCAAATATCCATTGACATAAACGCCTTCGTAGTCCTCTGGGACCATCAAAGTTGTTGGGATGCATACTCGAGCATCTTGAAGAAGTTTTACGATAAAGGCGGCTCTTCGATCGGAAAACATCCCATCAGGGACCGTGAACTGTGCCAGCTGCCGTGGGGGCAGTGTCTGTGTGGCAAGATACCACAGCTTCTTTCTTCTATCGGCCAAATGCTTTGCTAGCCAGCAAACCGTTTCTGGAGAGGCGAGGCCAACAAAGCCGTCTCGCTCACCATTCCAAAGCGCCCCGTAGGACAGTAGGAGTCGGCATGATTCATCGCAACGGACTTTGAGCGCAAGATGCAGAGCCGAACGACCCTCTTCGCCGGATTTCTTATTGATCAATCCTTTGGCGCTTGTTGAGAGCAGAAGGGACAGACCTTTTGGCCAGTTGACGGAGAAATGAAGGACTGTGAAGTCGCTGTAGGTTTCGAAGACAGCTTCTGGCGAGCTTTCCAATATGGAGCGAAGTGAAGCCTCGGATTTAAGTATGACGGCTTGAATGATAGGAGGCAGGCCCAGATCTAAAGATACCTATTCAGTAAGAGGACTGCGTTTAAATGCATAGATATACACGGGTGAATCAATAGAAATAGATGGACCTACAAACAATTTCGGCGAATAATCCGCAAGACAGATAATGCTTGCAAGATTTTGAACGATCGCGTCGTCTGATAGCACGAGGTCGACACTTTCAGCCATTTCAGCGAGGATCACGCTCATCGTCGATAATCTTGCGTGGCTGGTTAGATAAATAAAAGACGGGTCGCAAAACCGGAGAAGCGACCGAACACCATTGTCCTCGTCCCCAAGGCCGCCGAGTTTGATAAGAGTCCCGAAAAAGCGAGTGATAAATAGACTAGAACTAAATATCGGAAATTTTTTGATATAAAATGGCCAGTAAAAGTTCGCTTTTACTGAAATTAGCACTGCGATGACTATAAAGATGAGGGTTCTCTTTCACCTAAAGTCACCAGGGACCATCCATATTCATTCAAGTCATAAGGTGACGCCTTTCCGTCCTGAAAAAGTCTTATTAGGTCTCTTTCAAACCAAAGTAGCTGATTGCTCCAATATGCAACTTCTGTCGAAGAATCCCACCCCCGGATGGAGTCCTTGAATTGCCAGACCAGGTCAAATGCTGGGCTACTTTCGACAATGTGTCTGCAGCGAAGCTGGGAGGTAAGAGAATAGCCGCCAGCCCCGGTCGTATACGATGGGCTCAGGTTTACCAGAGTAGAAACGATTCGACCAAACTTGATTCGAACCTGAGTGCCGTAAGCTTGACGCCGCTGCTGAGCGTAGAGAAGGCACTCGGTTGAGTGTTGCGACTCGTCTTGAGACTGGCCGTAAATGGTGACATGTTTCCCAAAGACTTGCTTTGTGGTACGGGCTCCAGTTCTTGGCCTTCGAAAGTTGCAGTTACATGATGACCATGCAATGCCACTCTGAGAAGGTTGTACTTCTCCAGAAATCTGCTCGAAGTCATCATTAATCTTGTCGCAGACTTCTTGCAGAGCTGCAGGCTTCTGGAGTAGCTTAAGTCCGTTCTCGCGAATCAATTGTTGGTTAGTGTACTGTGATATAAGTAAGTATTGAAGTTTCAAAAGTTTGGACGATGTTTTACTATGCTCGTCAACCCAGCTTGAGTCTGCTGGCGCTGGCTGATGAGAAGAGTCTGGATAGCCTCGAGATTGGCTTGCATTTGAGACATGATGAGATTTTTTCCATCTTGGCTTTCGTTTCTTAGGGAATCGACAGAAGTGAGGATTGTAGTAGAGGCGGTTTCAACTGCAGCTTTCCCTATATCAAGCTGATGTGCACAGTTTTTGGTGTTCTGCTCAAGTTGTTGAAGACGCTGATCTGTCGCTGAGAATCCAGTGTCGACCATGGTCTTGAGACTGGCCATGTCTTTGCTGTGAGAAACGCCCAGGTCCCTAAACGATTTAGCGATTTGTTCCCGATAAAAAGATGAGTAGACCTACGAGTTGATGACCTGAAGAGCAAGCTCAGTTGTTGCCGTTAGCGTAAGCACTTTGTCCTGCATCTGGTGCAGGTCTTCTCGACGAAGACCGTAAACCAACAACCAACTGGCATTCTTCATTTTCCCCTTCAAATCCGTGTTGGGGACATCTCGAAGAGAGCTCAACACTTCTTGCAGCTCCTTGATGCCATGTTCGCTGTCCTTTGCGCATTGCTCTAAGGCTTGAATCGCTTTGGCGTGCGACTCCGGGAGAGCCTGAATCTTTGGGACCAAGTGGTGTAGGGCCTCCAAGGTTCGCGCAAGATGTTCAATCTACCTTGCGGTTGAGTCCAGGTCCTTGTCACGCCCCCGCACCGAGCTGACGTAGTGGTATAGGCTTTGAGATACCTGGATGCCAAGTGAGATGACGCCCACGGCGCTCCCGGCTATGGAGAGGGGATCCGACATGCCGAAGGTGACGTCAAAAGGAAGAGAAGAAGAAAGAAAGAAAGAAAGAAAGAATGGTGTGCGAGGTGTCCAAAAAGTAAATGATCGCTTTTGGGTCTTGAGTCAGCATGTGTGGCATCATGCATGCTGCGCCGAGGCGGAAGAACAATCATTATCGCAATTGCCTGGAAGGAGTTGAAACGCCTAATGGAGTGCCTAAGCCAAGTTGGCCGTGCACCTACACATCTCACAAGCCAATTATATAATCGTAATAAGATCCATCTTTTAATTTAGCAAGATAGAACTACATATAAACCCCTCTTGTCTCGTCTGTAAGCCTCTTCATAGCCACGGTCCCAAATTCAAGATGTGTAATTTGATGTCCGTAGTTTTCGCGCTTGGTACAGAATGTATGCTCCCCTTTCCCGAATCTCATCCAATGATTTCTCCAGGAAAGAGACGCTACCGTTCCTTTCGCCTGAGAAGAGCCGGTTCGGGCCACTGGAGCCCAACTGCTGTGCCTTGCCATCCTCCGTGCATATAGGATCGAGCAGAGCGGTCTCACTGCCAGCAAAGTCGTCTCGCACCCGACTGAAAAAGAACTCGATGGCGTGGATGGCTAGAGATTCATCCAGCGACAATTGTATGGAGTGAGATGGAGCTATTGTCACGTATTTCAAAGATAAGCTGTGGACTACCAGCTCGAAAAAGTCCAGGGTCAGGGAATAACAACTGAGGAACGGAAAAACCACCCTGGATGTATGGGTGTATTCGCTATCTGGAAAGAGAGTTAGTATTGATTAATGAAAGTAAAAGCGATGGCCTACTTACCACCGTTGTAACTGGATTGGTAAATGTCTTCCGGGAACTTGTCCACCATGGACATTGGAGAACTCGCGCGAGAGGAATTTGGCGTGTTGAGAACATAAGGCAAGCACTGCTTCATGATGCTCATCAGCTGTCCCGAGATGTCGGCCATCTCCTGAACGGTCTGCTTTATTTGTAAAGGCTGGTCGCTTGCTATGGCAAGAAGTGCTCGATGGTTGGCAAGAGCGAAAAGTATTTTGCTGTTCAGCTCGGCTAAGTCGCGAGCCATGTCATTGAGCGGATCAAAGGCCGATGCATGGCCGGCGTCGAAGTCACTGTAATGTCCTTTCTTGCCACCGGGATCAAGAATGGAGTCTACGGAAGCTGCAGCCTGTTTCCCGGATTGATCATGAATGTGTTCGTATGAAGCAGCTATCTCGTCTAATGAGTGCGAGTGCGGATAGCCGAACATGACACTGAGATCGTCCGTCTGGCAGTCAGGAGCGCTGAGCGAGTGTGGGATCTAAGAGTGGTAAGAAGAGTGGCTTTTTGGAAGGAAACGGTCTGATAAGAGAGCATAGACTGTAGGGAATATCAAAACACATACTGTGGTTGAGTCTAAGAAAGGATCGTTGAAAAAAACGCCGGATTCCATGTCTGCAAATTGCGATAAAGCAATACCCAGGTCGGATAATTCGTCATCTTGGTTAGGTGACGAGGATTGTAAAGAAGGTACAAGTGCGGTAAGACTGGCGTCTGCCTCACTTGCGTCAGGAGCCGATTTTGAGGACTCTATGTCTGAATTTGAACCATGTAGGCTTTTGCTTGTGCTACTCTCGATGGGCTTGATCACAAATGTAGGCTCGGATGATGTTTTGACATGATCAGGCACGCAATGTGAAGGCGGATTATGCTGAAGGTAACTGGACTGTTCTGCATCTTCCACTGGTTGTGATGCCGCAAATGATGATACCGCCCACGCCGGCTCGTTCGTGGGGTTCTTACTTGGACGACCACATCTGCCTCGTTCACTGTAGGTACAAGTTTTGCCGGCTCTCTGACAGCGCCGGCATGTAGGATTGTCCTCGTCATTATCTGACTTGGCTGGCCGAGGGCATCGAAGCTTCTGATTGCGACAGCGGTCGCATGCAAGCCGCAAAGACCTGTTCCCAGCTGATGATATATCGCACATTGCGACGGGCCTTGGATGATAGTTTGGCTGAAGGATACGTTGGTATTATCCACAAAGCTCGGAGTAAGACTTGGAAACAATTTAGAATCCTTTATCTAGCCGTCACGATGTTAGTTGGGGCGAGCCGGTTTGTTAAGGACATGTAAAATAATAATAGAATAACTGACCTTAGTACTAGAGAGATTTACCGATAGATAAGATTAAATACTTAATAAAAGGGATTAAGCCGTGTATTTTATCAAGTGTAAGTTTAAATAAAAAGACTTAAGTATTATATATAAAATTATAAACAATTATTGACTGTAACATATTATTTAAAATAAATAG
>JALNIO010000732.1:0-42460 GCA_023509875.1 Rugonectria rugulosa | reverse complement strand
ACTAAGCACTCTAGAAATCCCGTCCCAGTCTCGTTGGTTCCGAAATTTATTCCATGGTCCATCCAGCATTTTAATAGGCCAAGATTTCATTAACCAAGCACTAAATAGAACTCAGTATTGTCTATGGGTTCTATATGCAGACAGTATCATCCTGCTGAAGGAATTGGAAAAGGCCCAACAGGTGCCGAGGAGGCTCCAATATTAGCCTGGTGCATTGTTCGCGACCCATACCAGTCTGGATAGTCAATTGCCGTGTGAAAGCATTGCCAATTCGCCCACATGACAATATCGCCCTCCTCCACTTTGGGTACCAGAATGTATTCCGGCCGAAGAATGCGGCTCTGGATCTTGGCTAGCCACTGGCGAATCTCTGCAACATCATCAACGACACGGGGCTCTTCATCTTGCGAGGACCGCAGGAAGAGCTTGTGAACACAAATACCGTGAACCATGAAGGCCTTTTGCCCGGTCACCGGATTGAGCCATACCATGGGGTATCGTTTGACAAAAGCAGGATCCCAATCTCCTAACTCTTCAAGAGCCTTCTCACGACCTTCAGTTGCGACTCCCAAGCCATTCGGGTTGCCACGGCAGTTTTGCATCCACTGGTATGGATGCGGTGCATATTCAACCCAGCTATTGTCTGCAAAGGCCCTCTCATCTGAAGTCATAAGTTCGTAAGTCTGCACATTGCTGAAAAATGCGGTTAGACCGGGTTCTACTTCAATTGAAAACCCGGTGCCGTCATCCCAGTTGACTGTGACGTTTGGAGATGTCGGCCGCTTGATGCATCGCAATGTAGTAAACCAAGCAGGGTCGCGCTCGTATAGAGGTGCATCGATATGCCATCGCTGGAAGCGAGTTTGGCCTTGTTGAAAATCTTCGTTGCGCAACTCAGTTGCATGCCAATCGTGGCTCAGTGGCTTGGTAATGGTCTTTTCCTTGATACCATAATGATCGGGGCCTTGGTATCCTTTACCAATGAGTCGCACGTTCTCGGCACCTGGGATTCCGAGGACGTCTCTGCTCGACTTCTCACACGGCTTAGAGAGAGAACGTCAATCACCAAGATATGTAACTTACTGCTAGGATACCACCATGTTTGTTGAAGGCTTTCAGTGAGCCATGTGAGTGAACCTGAGGCGCATCTGGGTCGAAGCGGGTGACAAGCTCCCATTGCTTGATTGGCGGCAAGTATTTTTGCCCCTTAACCACTACCACGATCTTTTCCCAGATAACATCTTTCAAAGCTTTGACGTCTGAATCTATAGTAGAGTTAGTAAAGAAAAAGAAGATATGACCGGAAAGTCTCCCACCACTGATGTTGTTAAGGCTTAGTCCTTCGACAACAGCGCCAAAAGTGGCCTTGCTACCTGGCTCCTGCGGAAGGGCCTTGACTGTGAAAGACGGTACCATAGAACCGAGGGATCCCATGGCAAAAGCTTGTATCATCTCGAATACGGATCAAATAAAATCCAAATCTGTTCAGAAATCTACTGTGTATATGTAGATAATCCAATCTCATGCTCGCGATTATTCAGCCTACAAGTGCTACTTGACATTAGATGTCCCACGTCGGCCGAGGTTTCGGCCGAGGTCTTGATAAGGCCCCGGCCGCCCACACCCCCAGATGCCCAATAGCAACTTGATCTACGGTCAAAAGCAGTTATATCGGGTTTATCAGACCATCCAGGGTGCGGATGTCTAACCAATAGAGCTATCATCAGCTAATCGAGCAGTCATGCGCGTGAGGAAACACCTGGCACATCCAAGATGGTATAGTAGCATCGAGATAGCGAGGCACGCGGAAGAGCAAGGCCAAGGTGTTGTGCGGTGGATTAGATGTCTACGCATGGAGATATACCTGAGTTCGTGGCCATTAAACGTGACTGATATGGTCAACCTTTTTGGCCGCATGGAGGTAAGTCGCAGACGTCATTGTGAAACGCGATTCTTATTCAATTCGTAAAGCACTGGACATCGGCTCCCAGCTCGAATCTCATTCAACCAGTCCCTATCTGTAATAACTGTAAATGAAACATCTCAATCCGCCGATGCGTCGTGCAGCTTCTGCTTTAGCGCCTTATAGTATAGCTCCATAGCATTCGAAGTGAACTGCCCGCTAGTAACCAACGGATACTTTTTCTTCGGCCCCTGTATTAATGCATCCTTGCACGGCTGGTTGAAGAAGGCCATGCTGTACCTTTCGCCGTAGAAATCTCCGTCTTCTTGGGGCGCCTTGACTCTGTGGAAGGTGCTCTTGAAGCGATCATCGGACCAGCTCATCAAAAGGTCTCCAATGTTACAAACAATGCTGCCAGGTTCAAATGCGACCTTCGTCCAAGCGTCCCCTCTCGCAAACTCTATAACCACCTCTCTCCCCGGGCAAATCTCGAGCCCGGATTGGCCTTCTCGCTGGAATAAAAGTGTCAACAAGTTCCAATTAGCATGAGGGCCTGCACGGTGGTATATTTGCCCATCATTGCTCTTCGGGGTTTGGAAATAGTGCAGAAGGCGCAACACAGTTTGGCAATTCCGCTTAGAGATGTTGTGTGCTTTAATGAAGTAATCATCCGGGAATTCAAGACCCCTTGCGAAGCAAATCATCATCTTCTCGGACACAGCTTGAACGGCATGCATAAACTCCAGAGATCTGGTTTTAAACCCCGGGACGTGGATGTCCGAGATCCACATGCCCTTCATGTTCTCTCCGAACTGAAGCTGGTACGATTCTTTCTGGTCTGGCGCTCCTGTTGAGGGTCGAATTTGGGAGCGGCACTCGAAACCCACGTTCTGAGGGTTCCAGGCAACGGAGCATTTGGCTTCGTCCGGAAGGGCAAAGAAAGCCCCAGCCGTTTCGAACATGGTATTGATCTGATCTGGGGAAATGCCATGGTCAACAATGGCAAAGAATCCGACATCTTCGGCAGCGGCGCAAAGCTGTTGAGTGATTTCATCTACACGATTATCGAAATCTGCTAAAGATATCTAGGTATGATTTTAACTACCACGCTCGTTTTGTAAGGAGATATGTAGACAAACCTTGGGAATCGGACGATCTACATACTTGGTCGGCATGTTTGAGGGATGGTTTAGTAATATGGACTGAAAGAGCTAAAATGTGCTTGGGTAGGTATAGGGCAAAGGCCTGAGGATATGGAAGAGAAAAAGGAGGGAAATAAAGAGAGGGTGAGATTCAGAGGGAGGCTAGTAGATGCCCAAATCAGGCACAGCATCTGATGGGGTACAGTGCATACATGTTGTGGCTGAGCTAATCACAATGCATTTCAAAGTACTCCATACCTACCGAGGTATTGATAGGATCGTTCGGAAGTGACTAAGCAGTCACTTAACACTTCCAATAAGACGCTGAAACTTGACAGCAAATAGTATATCAATACTTCATGCTTAAGAAGCACATCGTCCAGTTCAAGTCACGTAGGTAGACAGCGCACAAATACCCCTCGCAAGTGGTATGTTAAGCTCTTCTAAATAGAGATGGTGACATATTTCTAAAGCATAGGAGTATCAACGAAATCGTCAAGCAACCCTACTGGTGCTTTGAGGCCTGCCACTCCACACTCATCGACCCACGATCGTATTTCCTTTTCCTCATCGGGTGTCAATATGACGTGGGATGCGCCAACATTTTCTTCCAGATACTTTGCATTCTTGGTGCCAGGAATGGGAAAGAAGTCGTTGCCCTGAGCCATAACCCAGGCAATAGCTAGCTGACCCGGCGTGCAACCCTTCCGAGCTGCCAAACTCTTCAACCTCTCGACCAGGACGAGATTCTTTGCAAAGTTCTCTTCGCTGAACCGAGGAAGAAGTCGACGCATATCATCGGGTTCGAAGTCGTTTGGAGATTTAATTTGCCCTGTCAAGATACCGCGTCCAAGTGGTGAGTATGCGACGACTACAACCCCAAGCTCTCTGCATGTGTTTAGGAGATGAGTGCCTTCTTCACCTTCGATATCCAAGGTCCATGGACTGTACTCTACCTGCACCGCAGTAACTTGATCCATGGCATACGCCCGTCGGAGGGTGTTGGACGAAGGTGCCGAAATACCTATATACTTTATCTTGCCCTCGCTGGTCTCTCTGTCAGAATACAATTCGGTTTCACTCGGGTATCGCTCGTTCAACTAACCTTTTGAGCTGAATGAGCGCCTGCATTGTCTTCTCAATTGGTGTCTTGCCATCTACGCGGTGGATGTAGAATAGGTCGATCCATTCCACGCCTAGGCGACTCAAGCTCTTCTCACAAGAAGACTTGCAGTATTCTGGTGAGCTGTCGATTCCGAATCCCGAAGCTTCAAATGATAGGGCAAATTTGGTGGCAAGGATAATATCCCGACGCCGCTCCGGATGCAGTTTAAACCATTTGCCAATGACGTCCTCGCTATCGCCATACATATCCGCCGTATCCCAGTGTCGACATCCCAACTCCCAGGCACGATCCAGCAATGCTAAACGGTCCTCTTCGGATCTTCGTGCATCGGTTAGCCAGAGCGTTGTAATTTGGAATTTAGGCACTTTACCCTGGTTTTCCATAGGCCACACTAATACCCATAAGACCGAGTCCAGGGACGGGAACTTGGGGTCCATTCTTCCCCAACTGACGAGTTGGAAATTTTGTGCCGAGATTTGACATGTCAGAGTATCTGAGGTGTTTTGTAAAAAAAAAAAGGGAAAAGAGAGATAACGAGGGAAACGTAGAAAAAGTATTCCTGCGAATGCTATACGATATGCTGCAGTTTCGCCAGCAAAGCCGCCTTTGTTCTTACCTTTGTTCTTACCAGGACAAAGTCAATTTATATACTCTACCTGCACATAATCCGTAGCTTTGCAAACTATTCTCTTTTGTCTGATTAAGTCCGCCTAAGCCCGGCAACACAACCCTTGACATCCGTCGCAAACCTTGCAGCCGTCAGCAGTCTGCATTAGTGAATCCACGTTGATAACCGACTACTAGTTGTCAGGATACGAGAGCAACCCCCGCTTTCTGCCTTGTCGTAGTCTAGGGTGACTAGGAACTTCTTTATTCATCGCTACCATCGGCTGAGCAGGGAATTAAAATGAACCTCGGACTGCCAGCGATAAACATAGCAAACATGTTGATTTCCACAGAAGTGTCGGTTCTCAGTGGTGCAAGGGAAATTTAAACACCGTAAATGCCGTAAACCCCGAGATCAGTAACATTAATTTGTAATCAGGCGGTGTTTAAAAGTCACTTTCTACCTACCAGATATAACGTAACTTCGAAATAGTTACTCAACTTTCCACATTTACGTTAGTAGGGCTTGACCTGGTATGTAATAATGGTGAACCAACCCTTCAGGTTCTAAATGGAATATTCCTAACGGAGGCGCCTCCCATCAACACAGCAGGTATACTTGAGAGGCCTCCCGAGTAAAATTATGTAACATGTTTCTTGATTTGTTTAAATCTAACTTACAAGGCTAAGTACGCGGCGAAGTATAGTAGCTGTCAGTAAGAAGATTAGTTTGACATTATTGCGGTTCAATGTAATCGTGGTAAATTCGATGAAGTATCTTCCAGTACAAAGAGTCCCGCCGCCCACGATTCAGTGGCTTGTGGACATGCCTTCCGAATGATGCCGGGTTGCCGCCTTCCACAGGCGACAGATAAGCATTTTATTAGACATATCTAACTGAAGCTAAAACAAGTAGCTTAAGCTAATTTTAGCTCAATAGCCCCTGTCGTAGTCAAATTCACCATCGTCAACGTATTCAGCGCAAATCGTGTCCCCGTTGAGATCCATGACATCCCTGACAGTAACGTTTGCTCTCAGGTCATAAGTATAGAGTACATGATCCAGCGTGGTCGCGTTTCCATCATCGCCACAATATTCAAGGAGATACATGTTGGGAGCGGACATCCCGCCGTAGTAAAGCATCTGGGGGCCAGGGAAGTTTCGCCCGTCCATGTCAGTTAAGCGGTTTTCCTTATCCTGAAGCTGCCACTTCCACCACGCGCGGTCAAGCCAAGCATGATGGAGGAAAAAGGTGGGGTCTCCGGAGCTCATTACCGCATCATTCATCTAGGCATTGAATCAGCCTACCCTTCAAGATCGACCCTGGATACGGTAACTTACAATCCCACCGACACCTTGATGTGCAAGACCGTGATTGTTATTACTGGTACACTCCCAGTAGTCGACATAAGAAGAAATATTGGCACACTTCTTCCAGTCGGAGGGGCCTGTAAAGCACCCTACGTTAAAATAAGCTCCAATTACGCTGCAGAAAATACTCACCCTGGTCCCAGCGCGTCTGATTCAACTGACGAGAGATGCACATCTGATCAAAGTTACTGGTAGCATTCATGACCAGTGAAGTATTAGCAAAAGGCCCATCGATAATGCAGCGACCTTTGAAACCCTCTGCGCCATTTCCATCACCTCCAAAACCTTCTTCTGTATCAAAGACGGCGGACTGATTGAGTGGGACAGTTGCTTGATCCTTCAGCTCATCCCCTGCTGACGTTAGGGGTTTTACTTATACATAAGTAGATAGGAGTGACTGTAAAACTTACAGTACGGGAAGGCGCCTGTGTAGTTGCACTCTTCCTGCAGTGCACGCTCGAGTACGGTCACATACCAACGATGCCACGGAAGAAACTGCCCGCTATCGTGGATGAAGTTTGCCAGGTGAATATGGACGAAATCAAATTCATCCCACCGATTCTGTGCATTCCAGATAGTGCCTATCTTAGGTGGCAATTTCATCAGGCATGTTTGAGCGGATATAAACTCTTTTTTCTCGCTTCCAGTAAGCGCATTCCTTGCAGGCCTTGTTAGTTGTTCCTTTCACATCTGGAATTTCAGTCCTACCATGATTTCCGCTGATTCGTTGTACAGGATGAATCTCTCTTCGATAAATTGGGAGTGGCTTCGACGAAAACAGTGAAAGTTACAGCCAAGACAACGCCGATTGACTTAAACATCGAAGACATTCTCGATAGCAAATTCGGCGCGACTGAGCACCGCGGGCCGTGCAAGAGGCGATTGGACAGTGGAAGGAAAAGAACAAATAAACGACACAAGTCGGAGACTACCTATCTAATCGAAGAGTATTCAAGACCGTGTATAATGAACTACTTCAGCGAAGGGAGTCAAGTAATACTGTTGTATTAAACACATGGCCACTCTTTGCAACATAGCACTTCAGATAATCATTATGTGATGCTTAGCAACATGAAATCAGAAAAGGAACTAAGTCCAAGCTGCGTAACGTAGATCCACTAGCTACGTCAAAAGCTAGGTACGCAAGGAGAACGCGTGGCTTTTTTTAATGCGACCTCAATTTTACTTGGCTCCCTCCCTGAAATAATCTTCGCTCGCCCGACGACGAAGACACTATGGATGATGCAGATTGAATACGCAACTGGTATAGATGATACAGTCATTGCTGAAATTACTGTCGCTGCATGGTCACACAGTCCAACGAACACATCAAGCTGGCCATGCGTTTGGGGGAGGGTGCTGAGGCCTCCAATGTGTCACTGAATCTTATTGGTTTAGAGTCTACTGGGATATTTGGTTAGGTAAGGTATGAACCTCTATTGTTTTTTTCTACTGCCCGTTTTACTGGGCTACTTCATCCCCTAATGGTCTGAGCCCGTTAGGTGTTGTAAAGTTGTATGAGAATAGATGATACAGGGTAAACTTGACTAATGACTACTTATCCTCAAAGACCTCTGACGTCAAAGCCTTCCAGCAATACACAGTGTATAGAATGTATCTTACATAGGCTCCTTCAGTCTTCTTCCTTAGCTGAAATCTAATCCGATAGGTTAATAGTTGGACATTAAAGAACGGTGGCCGTCGGTGCGAATGTCAGTTCGACACTGTAACGATCTAATGTAATGGCAGTAGATTCACTTCATTGACTAATAGTCTAGCCGACGATATACACGCCGAGTGGTCATACAGTAGCCGCATTGTTTACGACACGATTCGCATCCCTCACCTTGTTCAAGGACACGAAGTAGGAAATTTGTCTTCGGTCAATTGAGCTCTACCGACAGCGCCGCCAACACTTCTGATCATCGAGAATCCGCCTGTTCGAGTTCACTTGCTGGCTATTTCAAACTGTGCATGATTCGCAATAGTAAGAGCCCGACTTAGGTGGTGAATGCATCGTCATCCTCAGCATGCAGCAGCCTCACTCTTACCAGACGTCTCCAACGGAAGCGGTCTCGTGGGGATAAGGCAGAGTCTTCAGTCCATCTACTTCCGACCCGGACAGTCCGAGATCGCTCACACGCCTATTCCATTCAGGTTTAAGCCAAAAGATGACGCTGATGACCTGGGTCAGAAGGCCAGTGGTCACTCACAGGGCGCATCGCCAAGCTACAGAACCTCAGCTCTTCAAATATTAGCATCGACGGGGCTGTCACTCATGGTGCGCAAGATGCGGCAAAACTCGCCGGCTTTCCACTTCCCAATCTCTTCCAGAAGTCCCACGTATTCAATAAAAATCTTCCTGGCTGAGCGGAAACCGCCATAGTGATAAACACCAGCGAAAGACACCGGTCCACCAGTTCGTATGAATTGTGCGGCAGTATTCTGTACTACCGGCCGCGAGACTTTGCAGCCAGGGAATCCCACGTTTCCAAGTTCACACCAGTCGAGATCGTCTAAAAGTTCAAATGGCCGAGCGTTGGCTAGCACCGAAGGCTCTTGCAATGAAGTTGGAGAGACGTATATGTACAGGCCAAGCACGAGGGCGGCATGGAAAAGCGCAGCTTCTGATAGGAACGAAGTGCCGTCGGTCACCTTTCTATTCGACATGCACACAAAAGCCTGTGCTGCGTGAAGGCAAGCCCGTCGAGCAGCTGGTGTTTCTGCCCACTTGGCAATACCACTGAGGGCTACGAGCGCTGATTCTCTTCCTTTGCGCCCGGCCCCGATCTCGAACCAGTCAACATTGGCCGTGATCGCGATGCACATATTGTGCCAAAACACCATGTGATTTGGTTTGTTTAGTCCGAGATCGCTTGCGTACGTCGCGTAGATTTGTTGTAGAATAGGCACGAGAGTTGCCCCAGATACATCTCTTTGGTAAAGTTCGCCGGGAAATAGCGAATCGGCTCTTGAGACGGTTGTATCCGTCAATAGTATCCGATGGCGCACATCGGCCAAGCGAAGCCATACACTCGAAAGTAGGGAATAGAGGCCGAGCGAGCTTGATCCCAGTCCCCATGGGAAGGAAGCTTGCTCAGGCCGATTGTCCAAGATTATGGGCTTTGCGCATAACTTGGCAGAGTCCAGTTGCGACCACTGACTGGTGTCGGGAGTATTGAAGAGATCCGTTGAGCAAGGCGCGTAGAACTTCATGGTGTCTACTCGAATAATTGGAGAGGTGTCCAGGTTCGAGGCAAAGAAAGAGTCGACCATCACCATACAACTTATTAGCCTAAATCCAACGCGTCTCAGTATGATATTCCCGGTTTGTGAATCCTTTTACGTAAAACAAACAAGGGTGTGGTTACCGTTTTGCTGATTCAACTCTTGCCCATGCTTTCCAGTCTGCGTCAATAGTTCGTTTGTGTGGAAGGGGAGAGGGGAGAGGAGCTCCTTTATCCACCTCGAATAACGAGTTCTGTTGCGCAACCTTGGTGGAGAGCCGGTAATTAGTGCCGGGATTCGAAGACGAGTATGATGGGAAACACTTACTGAAATAGCTTTTGAATACAATGCATAAGTTAAATCGGATTCTACGCATTCCTGGATGGTACCTATTAATAGACTGTCCAATTGCGGATAACCTGCTCCTGCGGGAGGGTTCAACGAACTTCAAGACTGGCAGCGCAGGATACTAATAGCACCGCTGACGCCAAAGTTGTGAGTAGCGAAACTGACTCTGATCGGGTCCAGGGGTTTGAAAGTAAACTGTTGCATTTCTCCATGGCATTCTAAATAAGAAGGCGATATTAGGAAAGAAGAGCCAAGTATTGAAAAGAGTAACAGAACACAAAAGCGTACCCGAAGATGCATCAAAACAAATTGACGCATTCGTTTTGGATCGTGTAAAAGCAAGCCAATGAGACATATTGGGAACAAGATCATGTTTGGGGCGTGAGCAGGGGAGAAAGTCGGCCTGTGGATGAACGGCATGAGGGAATAGAAGCGACGAAAGTATATTTCGACGCAGATCTCTAGGAAGTCAGCCGAGGGAAACCTGACGTCTTCTGATAATCTATCCTATTTAATGGGAAGAGAAACTATTAGCTCCGGGACTTGTATGCATGCTTGCTATCAATAATGAGGAGCTTGTTACCGTGGAAGCAGCGCAGACGCCGTACTCCTTCATCATGCTAAGCCGTTTTGCTTCTTGGATTTCTCCATGAGCATTAACGCGGCTGTTAGTAGCATCTGAGCCGTGAGGTCCCGAGAAGAGATTGCTGGTTTCGTGGAGAATAACATCATCCCAAAGAGTCTGCATCAGCTGCCAGGGCCGCTCGCCCTTCTTTGTCCAGAGCCTTGCCACTTTTTTGAAACGCTCGTCAGGGATATCGGATCCAAAGCTGGTTGTACGCTCCGAGCGGGAGAGTTGAGAGTTAAACGACACTGAGGGCGAAGGCGCAGGTGCTGCTCCATTGGGCCAATGACGTGTCTCGACGGTGTGCATGTTTGGAAAACCCTCAAATCCAGAGAGCCAGTCAGGCTCGTCGGTGGAGGTCAGGGTAGACTGCCAAGTTCCCCTATTGTGTTGCTCGTCAAGAAAGCGATTTGATTCACCTTGGACGCATGAATCGACATTGAAGGCGGATAAGGTACCGGGCCGATTCCTCAATGATGATCTTCCATCATGGGTGGGAGCCATGTGCGAGGCAGCCTGTGCATCGTTGGTGATGACTCCAGTCATTTCTTGACCGACCGAGGAGGCGCCAGGTAATTCTTCGTCGATCAGGGGGCTTTGCGGGAGGGCCTCCATCGAGACAGGGAAATCAAAGAGATGGGCAAAATCTTCCTCTGGCACGGCGGGTGGGATGGACACATCGAGGTCGTTGAGAGCCACGGCAAACTCGGCTTCGGAGCGGTTGGATGATCTGCGAACGTGGAGAGACGGAGGGGATTGTGGGCCAACATCTCGAAGAAGCATATGTAAGTCGACAGACTCATTGACCATGTTTTCTTGCGCAGTGTCTGTCTCCGGAGATGGCAAACGAACATGGCGACTGGGTACGGGAGCTGTCGGACTCAGCGATGAAGATGATGGGCTGTTGGCGGTTTGAACGGGCAAGTCTCCTAAGTCTTGTCGGGGAGACTGTGATTTTTGAGAATCCGGGATGGAGGGCCCGGACTGGCTTTTGCGCTTCTTCTCCTGGTCATCGTGCCCCTTGACGTGGCGCCTGAGAACGTCGCTATCGCCAGTGTGAGCCTTCGTTGGCTTTCTCCGGCGACTAGCCCGCTCTTTCGAGGACTACTCACCCTCTTGAAAACCTCTTGTGACACCTACGACACTCAAAAGGCTTCTCGCCAGTATCTGGAATCTTCCATCAGTTCTTGGTCAGAGTCGGGCGAAACGGTCCTTCTCGGATATGAGGGGACTGGGTCTCACGGGATCGCTCGTGACGTTTCAGGTGTTCGACCTTGGAAAATTGACTGTCACAGTAGGAGCAAGTTCTGATTGGCATCGGTAGCAATTTCGGGGAAAGAAGCCCGGAAAACGGAGTGTCATGAATGGCAAGACTTTAGCTTTGGCGGGATTGTCTCCTGGAGCGCTCCAAGAGGTGAAAGGGGAAAGAGGAAAGATTCTGGCAGAGTGCAACTTGGCGGGGGGGCAACCGACTATTAGGAAGAAGAGTAACACGAATGGTCAACAGCTGAGAGCCCAGGACCACTTCTACTCCGGGGAAATGCGGGGTAAATCATTCCCCATGGGATACCGGTTGTCCGTTGCGTCCGGATGATTTGGCGCTGGGTCTGAGGTACATGTACTTTGGGAAGATTAGGATTAATGTTTAGTCACTTACTTTTACTTATGAGATGCTTGAAGCCGTCGTTGTATATGTACATGTACTTTCCCATCCCTGGAGGCTAAGGATTTGACCGTGGAAAGCTACGTCACCGTGATTATTTTAGGGGAATACCTAGACACCAGTCTGCTTTTTAATCCATGCATTTGCTGGTTTATAAACTGAACTCTGTCACTGCGCTACTCACGAATTCGTAAAATCGCAGCATTACATAGTACAAGGCAACTTTGGAGGCCAAGGTGGAAACTCGATCGTTAACTGAAGCTCAGTAAGGGATGCAAAGTCAGTTCCGCTGTTCCCTGTCCTTGAGCCTGCGCTTGAACAGCCATAGACAGATGCGGTTGGCTAGACTGCTCTCCAACTAGGCAAACGAGTACAAGCTTGCAACGTAGGTACCCTACGTGGACACTTTCATAGCCCCTTAGCTCTGAGGTTCTGCCGAGAAGCTCTGCCAATATGCCGAGGGCCACCGTCGTAAATGAATCCGGAACGAACAAGGGTACCATGTTTTATATGATAACAAGGATCCCGAGCGAATATTCGTCCCATATAATACACTGTTGCCGCTCAATCCAGTTCAGTGTCCTAATTCAGGACGCGAAAGCCCTCCTCTTCCTTCGGTATTCTTTTAATTGTTCGAAGTCCACTCTAATCACATAACACTCTTGTGTGATTTGTGTCGCTACTTGTACTTGTCTGACCTTATTACGGCGATCTTAGCGCATGTGGGACACCGCGTCCCTCCGAGAAGTGTGTGGGACTGGCTGGAGAGCGAATGGGGCTGGGAACGAGACTGCTTACCGTGGTCCAGAAGATCTATTCCGATGTCACCGATTCACGGACTTGATTTAGAGGCTTTACAAGGATACTGTACAGTACCATGGTTAGATCGTAAGGGGCCAATTCAAAGGACGGAAACCCTACGGTTCTACGGAGTGCAAGGTGCAGCACTGAGCAATGAGTAAAAGACTAAAAGTTGCTTTGACTTGGGAGCCGTTGTTTTTCTCGCATACGACGTTAAAAACATCAAGACTCCGATTCAACCGAAAGTGCCAACTTACTGATACTCGTTGTCCCAACATGTAACTCGGATGACGCATGCTCCCAATGCAGATTCCCCGTCACCGCTCAAAGCAAAATGCACCCATTCCCTGCACGTCGATAGGGCCAAAATCATGCCATACTTGCCATTGTCACTTTGGTCTCCCCATCCAGAATACGAAGCTCTTCACGCGCCTCTGTTGCGTCGTTCAGGATGATGGCCTCGATTCCCTTCGACCTAGGCGTAAAGCGTGCCTTGAATGGTTCAGGCCTAATGTTCTCGCTCTCAGTATAGGCAAAGATATCCAACTTGACTGGGCGGCCCTGCGAATTTGAGATCAATGTTAGTGGGTGACATCTCTACGACTTCCTGGATCAGCTTGGTTGGTTGTGGGTATGTACTCGCCTTTTCGTCCAGGCCAGGCTCAATGTGAAACGCCCATAGCATCCTTGCAATTGTGATGAACAGGCCTTGCTCAGCCAGAGGCTGGCCACTGCACTGTCGTCGACCCCAACCGAAGGCATTGTGGCCCTTCTTGTTTGGATATGGCCTCTCGAGCCCGTTGAGGAATCTTTCGGGTCGGAAAACGTCGGGTTCGGGGAAGTCCTTTGGGTTCCTGTGGATGGCCCACAGGTTTCCGGTAATGGAAGTGTCCTTTGGGATGAAGTAGTCGTTGTACTCGTCGTCTCGAGTCGGAGCATGGGGGATGCCGCCAAGGATCGTGACGGTGCGCCAGCGCAGTGTCTCATTCACAACAGCCCTGACGTAGGGTAGAGCATCTTCATCTAACCAGTCCGGGTAGCGATCGCACCCAATTACGCGGTCAAGCTCTTCTTGTGCCTTGCGCTGCACATCTGGAAACACGCACATGGCCAATATTAAGGACACGGTACTACTGGTTGTAGTATCGACGCCTCCCCCGATCATGTTGGCGGTCAACGAACTAAGGTCTTCATCCGTGATTCCATGTTCCTGCTGAGCCGCAATCAAGTTTTTTGAAAAGTTGCCTGTGGTTCCATTCGCCGCGGCTTCCTTGGCTAGGGCCGCAAAGTACCGTTGTATATGCTTTGTGCCGTTGAGGATGGCCGAAGGAAGAGGATATATCCAACTTGGAAGCTTCGCAAGCAGCGGAATGGCTTCCATGATGTAAAGACCTGGAATGACGAAGTTGACGCCTTCCATAAAGCTCAAAGCGACTTGGGCCACGACATCATTCATTCGATCAATCCGGCGGCCCCATCCTAAGATTGAGACGACAGAGCAAGAGTATCGTTCGATGGCTGTCTCGAAATTATCAGGGTCGTTCAACAAATCGCGCATCAGAACTTTAGACTCATTAGATTGGTCTCTGCGATAGTTCCTAACAGCTTGCGAACCGACGATGGTATGCTGTGCCTCAAGTTAAACCAACTTCAAGTCATCAAAGGATTCACTTCTTCGGGAAAATGCCTACCATTAAGCGCCGGTGCAGTCGCCATGCATCACCGTACACCTGACAAACCTGATTAGTCTTGGACATATTCATCATGTCACCCATAACCACAAAATGTGGTCTAGATGAGTAGATGGCGGCTCGCTTATCCAGCAGGCCCGAAATGCTCCAAATGTCGTTGCAGACAATGATGGGCCTGTGGCCATTCCATAATGTAATCATAGGGCTCTTGTAGATATCTGACCACTTCTCCCACTCAATCCACGGCTTGCTGTTTGGTATGTCGAAAAAGTTGCCAACTAGCGGTAATGGAAACGGCCCAGGAGGCATTCTGCGCCTCAAACGTAGGATGCGAGCATAGTCCACACATATCCAGATAATTGGAATCCCAAGAATAGCAGCAGATGCCAAAATTGGTGCCCATGTTGTCGAAAACAGAGCCCGAACGGGTTCAAGTAGTTTACCCATCGCAGCTGCTGTTGGTCGAAGGCAAGGAGGTATGGGAGAGAGACAAGTATTGACAACAATGAAAGGACTCCTCCAAAAGCTAAAGTTGAGTAGAATGCAGAATTCTACCAGGAGGTTGTGTGAGAAGAGCCACCCTAAACCTCTTATACTTGGACATATTACCCGCATCATAGATCTGGATTGTATCCATGCTGCACCTCACCAGCGCCAAGTTGAAGATGCCTCATCTGGCCCCGCGGTTTAGTACCCCGCCATCACTGTCCCAAGCTTCTACATCGTGGAGACCACCACATGAAACCCCCCGACGTCTTTTAGAACGATGATTTTCTTGCGAGGAACCGGGAGGATTTCCTGTATGGACTGGCGAGACGTGACTTATTCAGCCTAGACGGATGTCTCAAACCATAGAGGGGCAGTTACATAATACTCAGTTTACCATGGAAGAGTGAACAGTGGCTGTCCTTGGGAATGGTATGCATATATAGAAAATATTTGGCGGGCTGTATGACTCTAGTCATTACTGAACTAGAAACTGCAGCTCCTTCCACTAAATTCGTTTGAGCCTTTAGACACGCTTATGAACACTTGAATACGGCTATGGTCCTCATCAATGATGGTAAGTCTTATGATATGATACCGCGTTTTACGGCAATAGAAAGAGCAACAGATGAGCAAAATCCTGCATCATCCTTTTAACGGAAAGCTCACACAGGAACAATCTTTGTGCCCGCGCCTCAAATCTCTTGATCAGAATCCACATCCAATATGACGAGTGTCAAGGCATTTTCTCGTGTGAACGGGAGCACACGGGGATGGATGAACTTACAATAAAACTTGTTGGGCCCTTTCGGGACGTTTCAATGGAATTGGAAAGGCTCAGTCAAAATCATCTCGTCTTCGGTGATCATGCGGACAGCAATGTGGCAAATGCATCTTCCTACACTGAACTTGACATCTCACCCCACGTACACGTCATAATCGTACTGGCAGCTATAGCAACATCAACCACAATGCTTCTCCGTCTTGTCCGTTCCGCACGTCTGGCTTTTGGACTGGTGGGGCCCTGATTCCTGGTTGCGTTATCCATGTGGACAAAGGTACGTGATACATCGAAACGCATAGGATCGGCCAGTGTTATACTCAGAGATTCAAGTACTGTTCTGATACAATATTCTGGTAGATGGAGGACTTCGGACAGGGATAGTCGGATGTCTTAGCCGCTCATCAGCTGAGTTTAATCATTGAGAGAGTCTCGACGGGTTAGAAACTCAACTAATGGCTGTGGGGGAAGAGGGCAGGCCCACCATCCACAAATTACCCCAGATCCCCTAAATACGTGCCTCAAATAGCATCGCTACTTGCGTCACGTCCCTTGCGCTCTCAATGTAGTATACAACATACGGGACATTCGAATCAGGCCAAGACATCTAGAATACTCCTCATACAACATCTCTATTCCTTAACGCACTTTTCCTTTAGCGCAAATGGCCTCCATCACCTCCCTTGACTCCATTGCAGATGATTCCCTCATCTTGCCGCCAGATGTCACCGCCGCTGGCTTGCGAGAGGCACTGCTGGAGATTGCCAAAGTGGTAGGGAACGAGAATGTGACTGTGCATACACTCCAGTCTCTGAAGCCTGACGCTGAGGGGCATTACTTCGACCTGCCAAAAGAGCATGATCTTTTCTACATCTTGGAAAAGGACCATTTCCTTGCCAGTGCAGTCGTGTGCCCTGGTAGCACCGAGGATGTGAGCTCGATCGTGAAGCTTGCAAACAGATATCTCACGCCCCTTTGGCCGGTTTCCATTGGACGGAATCTTGGTGCGCTTGCTCTGCGGACTGGCTCTTGCCAATGGACTGACTTTCTTTCCATAGGCTATGGTGGTGCAGCACCGCGTTTGAGAGGCAGCATTGTTCTTGACATGAGTAGTAGAATGAACAAGGTCCTCGAGCTCAGTGATAGAGACTGCACCTGTTTGATTGAGCCCGGGGTCACGTATTTCGCGCTGTATGATTACCTCCAAAAGAATGGTTTCCAGAATCTCTGGATCGACAGTCCGGACCTAGGTATGTGGCTGATTCCATCTAGACTAATTGTACAACTGGTGGCTGAACACGAGTCTTTAGGTGGCGGCTCTGTGCTAGGTAATATACTGGAGCGTGGGGCTGGATATACTCCGTACGGAGACCACTTCACCTTTCACTGCGGTATGGAGGTCGTGCTTCCGTCTGGCAAGGTTATCCGTACGGGCATGGGCGCTTTGCCAGGAAACAATACCTGGCAAACGTTTCAGTACGGTAAGTGTTCAGCCAACATTGCCTCTTTTCATATATGTGCATTCTGACACCAGCATCATTTTATGAAAGGATACGGGCCTTACCCTGACGGCATTTTCACCCAGTCGAATTACGGCATCGTCACAAAAATGGGCATATGGCTTATGCCCGACCCTGGTGTAGGTTTGCCTAAGGCGCACAGCGCAAAATGGTAGGAGCTAATCGAGGCACCCCAGGGCTACCAAGCATATTTGTTCTCGTTTCCAAACGAAACAGATTTGCCTGAGATCGTTGAGCGTATTCGTGTTCTCAGGATTGGGGGTATTATCATGAACGCCCCTACCATCCGAAACACGCTTATTGACGCGGCCGTCTATGGGCCGAAGTCGAATTACACCAGCAGCAAGGCTGTCCTCAGCAGCTCTGAGGTGGACGCTATTGCGAAACAAATTAAGGTAGGCCGTTGGAACATTTATGGTGCCATGTATGGCCCGAAACCGATGCAAGACGTTCAGTGGGCGGCTATCAAGGCATCATTCACGCAGATTCCGGGCGTAAGTTGGTCTGTCCGACCTTCTCTTCTATTTGCTAACTCTTACCAGGCGACATACGAGTTCCCTCAACCCCGGGCCAAGGGCGAGCGCATGTCTGTGCTTCATATGCGCGATGAAACATTGAGAGGTTTGCCTAACACGTACGAGCTCGGGTGGCTCAATTGGACATGCGAGAATGGAGCTCTTCTTGGATTCTCTCCTATTTCTCCCGCAACCGGGATCGACGTGAACAGACAGTACGAGATGGTGAAGCGACGTTTCACCGAGTTCGGGTTTGACTATATGGGCACATTCATAGTTGGATGGCGAGAAATGCACCATATCGGTAAACACTCGCTTATGTGTCGACACGCTTTGCAAGAAGGGTTCTGACGATCCAGTAGTGTGTCTCACGTTCGACAAGACTGACCCGAAACAACGCAAGGCGGCTCACCGATGCATTGAGTTACTCATCGACGATGCTGCAGCAGAGGTATTTGCGTATATGTCTTTATTTGATCAGATTGTTAAGCTAACCAAGGACTTAGGGATATGGCGAGTACCGAACTCACTTGTGTTTCATGGATCAAATTGCTGGCGTGTACAACTGGAACGGAGGGGCTATGCTCAAGTTCAATGAGCAGCTCAAAGATGCCCTGGACCCCAACGGTATTCTTGCTCCTGGAAAGAGTGGCGTGTGGCCGGCCCGTTTACGAGGCAGAGGGTTTGAACTGAAACGGAGTATTGAATACACTAAGCTCTGAGCCCGATCTCGTACCCTTGGAGTCTGGGGAACGGCGAAGATGGCCCTTGTGGGGTTGATTCAGCATTCACAGAGGCATGGCTATTCCATGTCCATGCCACCCTGATGTCTGGGGGTGGGGCCATGTGGTTGAATGACTTGAGAATCAGGTTGCATACCTAGGTCTAGCAGTAGAAGTATGCGGGGTAGTCGACCTGATTCATGTAGCTTAAATAGTACTGTTTCTAAGGTGCCCGTCTATCATCATTGTTGAACAGAACGACAAAGGGGCTCAAGCATTTAACAACCACAAACTGACCAAAAATGGCTTCCCTACGGTCCATGATGAAAGCAGCACTCGTTTCTGTGAGTATGCGTGCTGTCTCGGCCATATCTCCCTCCAACCCATCCATGAAAGGGTGCAACTGGACTAGACATCAGACAGCCCGGCCCAAGGTTGAGATGACATGTGCTGATCAGCTCTATGAGGATTACAGCACTCAAGAAATGGCAATTTTACATTCCAAGTCAAGAACGTGCCTCGCCCCGTCCCTGGGCCTCTGGAAGTCTTGGTCCGGCTCACTGTGACTGGAGTTTGCGGGACCGATCTTGCCCTGGCTTCTGGCAAGTTTGGGCCGACCAAGAGCATCCTGGGCCATGAAGGCGTCGGCTACGTCGCTCAGCTGGGTAGAGGTGTAGCGGAGACCCAGGTCAAGACGGGCGACCGTGTCGGCATCGCCTGGCTTCGCGACATCTGCGGTGTTTGTGCCTTTTGTCTGCACCCGGGCGGAGAAACGCGCTGCGAGGAACAGCTGAACTCGGGGCGCAAGATTGACTGTACCTTTGCAGAGTACGCTCTGGTGCCATCGCGATACTTGCTACGTATTTCCAAGGACATCAAGGTCCCGGACGAGGCCATTGCGCCCATCCTGTGCGGCGGAGTCACAGCCTACTCTGCATTGAAGAACAGTGGTGCTGTCGGGGGTCAATGGGTCGCCATATCGGGAGCTGGTGGCGGGGTTGGAAGACTTGCCATCCAATACGCAAAAGCCATGGGATATCGAGTGATTGCTGTCGACGTATGTGACGCCAAGGGCCGGTTCTGCCTCTCCTCTGGAGCAGACCATTTCGTCAATGCCTCAGAAACAGCTGACCTACGAGCCCGCATTCATGAACTCACTCGACAACGAGGCGTCTCCGTAGTTCTTGCGTGCGCAACGTCGGGGCATGCATACAACGAGGCTTTGGGCCTGTTGGCCCCTTTCGAAACGCTAGTATGTGTGGGAATTCCTCCTCCCGACCAGCTTCTTGCCTTGCATCCCATTGTGCTTATAAACAATGGAATCAAGATTGTTGGATCAGCAGTGGGTACACTTGAGGATACATTCGAGGCCATCGACTTTGTCGAGAGAGGCATGGTGAAGCCGCAGGTGATCATGAAAGTCCTAGAAGACTTGCCAGATATTGTTCCACAATTAAGCCAGGTAAATTATTTTCACGCCGTTTCCCTTTCTGTTACTCACGGATTATTCTTATACTCCACGGCGCAGATATTGGTACCGTTTTGCTAATGAAGGACAGCAAACTGGTAAAATTGTTATCCGCATTGCAGACTCACTCAAAGAGTCCAAGCTATAAGGGTATTACGGAATGGATATCGATCCATAGATGATTTAACGGTCAACGGCATTAGAATAGCTGAGACAATCTAATGGAATGACTGAATATTGGACAATCAACTACATGAATAGACACATATGCCAATGGTTGATCCCCTTGAGTCTGTAGACTGCAGGTCTGTCAGAGAACTGACAGTCGACCCTCAACTATCTTACCCTTCCCCCAGATCGTCAGCCACTTGTAAACACCCTATCGACTCAAAGCTTCCGACATTTTCATATGGGTAAAGTGCGCCTTCTGGCCATTCGAATTTTTCCAGACAAGTTGCTTTTCTTGGCACTTTTACTCTTCCTGGCGAAATATGCCGATATAAGTACCCGCAAAGGTATGCCGCCGAGCCGGATCATTTGAGTCGATTCGGTAGATGGGACCGGACTGAAAGGGTTGGCACTGATGATGTGGGACGAGCGGTACCACATGTGGGATCCTAATGGAATAGAAGTTTGAACCCTGCAAGGTTACCAAATGGTACTGACGGGACTGGCCCATTGAAATGAGAGAATGATGCGCAAAGAGTATCTCAGAGCTTCTCAGGCGCATAGCATCTGTACTACCAACGAAACCTACCCAATCACAAACAAGGATGAGCATTATCGACTTCTCCGTCTTTCGCAACGTGATCGCTGGGAGTCTCCGGTCGAGCGAGATCATAGACCACGGCATCAACCCCTCGACTCGGGAGCCCCTGTGGGATATTCCTATTGCTTCCACCAAGGATCTCGACGATGCTGTGGCCGCCGCCCAGGCCGCTTTTCCTAAATGGTCTCGAACCTCGTGGAAAGAGAGGCAGGCGTGCCTCCAACAAGCGAGGGAGCTGGTTCAAGCACATCGGCCAGCCATAGCCCTGCTGATTTCTAGCGAAGGGGGAAAACCGCCTCAGTTTGCTGATCTCGAAGTTCAGCACGCTCTAAACTTTTTGGACTTTTATTGTACGTTGCCTCCAGCATCTGGCCCCCTGGGTTGGCTTAATGCCGATTGACATTGACCAATAACAGCCCACTGCGAGGAGCCTACCCCCCAAATTGTGCAGGACGATGAGGAGCTGCGACTCACCTTGCACTACGTTCCTATCGGCGTTGTTGGTGCTGTTTGTCCGTGGAACTACCCATTGGTTCTAAGCGTGGCCAAGATTGCTCCAGCTGTCCTCACAGGAAATTGCATAATCACGAAGCCGTCTCCATTTACACCGTATAGCATTATCAAGTTCGCAGAAATCGTTGGCCCCGTCTTCCCGGCCGGGGTGCTACAGGCACTACATGGAAGTCCAGATTTAGGGCCTAGAATGTGCAGCCACCCGGGGATTCCCAAGATCAGTTTCACCGGATCCACGGCAACCGGGAAAAAGATTATGGCCACGGCAAGCAACAATCTGAAGAGCATCACCCTAGAGCTCGGCGGCAACAATGCTAGTATTGTCTGCCCAGACGTTGATGTTGAAGCCGTTGCGTCGCAGGTAGCACTTGGCTCCTTCTTCAACTCGGGTCAACTATGCGTGGCCAGCAAGCGCATCTACGTCCATGAGGACATTTACGATGCATTCCTCGAAAAGATGGTTGATACAGTAAAGTCTTGGGCGGTTGGTCCTCCATCTACAGATGGGGTGATGCTGGGGCCGGTGCAGAATGGAATGCAGTACAACATCGTCAAGTCCATCTTCGAGGATACCGTACGGAACGGCTACAAGTTTGCGCTGGAGGGAGATCAAAAACTGGATGAGCCCAACTTCCTCATTCGTCCCGCGATTATCGATTGTCCTCCAGATGCATCAGTTGTCGTCCAAAAAGAAGCCTTTGGTAAGTTCTTCACAGTTCAACTCACCTAGCGTAGGGCTGATTGCGATTTCTTTAGGGCCCATTGTCCCGATCCTGAAATGGTCCAACGAAACTGAGTTGCTGTCAAGGGTCAACGACACGTCCACAGGGTTAGGGGGCGCCGTATGGTCGTCGGACATTGATCGTGCACATCGGATTGCTTCCCAGATTGAAGCCGGTACTATCTGGATCAACAGCTTTGAAAAGCCTCTTCCGCAAGCTTACCTGGCAGGTCACAAGGAGTCTGGTGTCGGAGGAGAATGGGGCACACACGGCCTCTTTTCGTACCTCAACCCCAAGATGGTTCATTTTTACAAGAAATCTCCTATCGCCAGGTTGTAAATGGCGGTATGTTAGCTGGCAGGGTAAGGGCATTTTGTTCTAAATTCTTATTGGCGTTATTCACGGTTACTCCTTAAAATTTGGCTGATGAATATTCGAGCCGGCCAATCTAGAACACCCCCTCACCACCGTATTCTTCCGTCCTTAGTCCTCCTACGTTGATCACAATCACTCCCTCAATACGGAGTTGGTCGAATGACAGATAGTTATGTTGCGCCTAGGTTTCCCTGGGTATCTGAATTTTGATTCCCAGGGAATGAGCCATATGGGGATCGTTGATAACGAGTTGTGTCAATTTCGAGCCGCAAGTATTCACCATCTTTGCAGGGGAGCGCCTTTGGTTCTGTTTCCAGCAGGTTTCACATCACTATGCGGCCCTGTGATACTCGCATCGGTTCTTTTGCCAGCGACAGAACCTGAGGAATAACCATTATATAACTTAACGCCTAAACTTAGGATATGGATGTCATTTGACCGTTTGGCGAGCGAAGAACTGCATCCTGGCGTTGATAGAACACTCCAGAGATCCAAAAACCAGATTACCGACGCAGTTGGTGAGTATTCCGTCGTGGACCTTGTGTTGGGCCGGTCTGTGGCACGAGATACGCTATGCTTAGTGCTTGGGAGGAGGGGTAACAAGAACTATCAACGATCGTAGACTGGTATATGTCAAGGCAATACGGCCACTTATGCGGGATTATCTTTTATACCTGCCTACCTCATCGTAGCTCAACTAGACGGGGCGATGGGTGCAATACGAGGTCCGCGAAAGGCCAAACTCGGCAGATAACGCGAGCATGTGACATCGGAAGTACTGTTGGAAATCTAGGGAACCCCCTCATCACAACCAGAGCAACAAAGATTTAGGTAGCCTTCATATCAACTCAAGATTTCAATCCGCTGAGTCTAATGATTCGATGCTCAAAACATATCCTCAAAATCATGGTGTTTTCTCAAAGAGGCAGTGGATTGGCTCTGTCCTATCGCAATGTCCACATTTCTCTAATTCACCACTTTGATTGTCGATGTTGTTCTCTCTATAATATTCTTCGGCCTTCTCGTCGTCGACTAGCGCAATAGCATGCAAGCGCTCCTTTGTATCAGCATCAAATTCTTGAACTAAGACGACATTGCTGATGGGTTTGTTGTAAATGGTAAACGTATTGCCTTCGTTGATTTTCGCCCTTGCTTCCTGGAGTGCCTCCCGGCCAACCATGACCTCGGGGTGCTTTGCGAGGAATTTTCCGGCGTCGGTTTTGCTTGACATCGCTAACGCAGCGTAGGTTTCATTGATCTTAGAATGTGGTATTTGATCTGGACAAGGACAACATGAATGAATTAACGAATAATTGTCATTACTGTGAGAGAAGCAGTCACCTTTATATGTGTGCATTAGTCAATCTCGCCACACCGACCCCGCCCATTAAACTTAAATAGGTGAAGCTCTGGGACCTCGGCGTTAGGCATAGCCTGACCTGGTTAGGTTACTTTACGTTCGTGCAAATGATTGTCAGGGTATAATAGCGACAAGAACGAAATTGAAACTCCGGCCAGTCATTGATGCCTTCACACACCCATCTAAATGAGAGTGGGAGCGTGGCTTGTGGGACTGCCAATGCCGAGGGTTGGAGTTAGTCCTTTAAGTACCTAGGTAGATTGGAAACATTAGTTCACCATATTTTTAGAACCGCAATATATTCAGCACTGTCAGTTTATTGGTAGCTCACGCTAGGTATAATGATTCTTTCGGCGAAGACCTCCTAGCGACAACGTTGGAAGAGCCTATTGAGATAGAGAGCCTACCCTAGAGAAATATTGGAAAACATCAACTTGAGATTTACCCTTTTGCCCCAAGTGGGATTATGTGGGTCACTGTGCGCCTTGTAGACGAAAGAAATAAACCTCCGGGGATTCCAGACTCTAACCCTCAGTTGCATACTTTGCCTTCTTTTACTCTGGATCGAATAGACCGCCGGAAGGCAATGCTGTGGGGATGCTGAGGTCTGAGCATTTGCACGTTCATGATGGCAGCGCTTCTGTCTCGAGTCGGTTACCGCAACGGCAATGCAAGCTCAGCTGGGACGGACAAGGAGTATAGTGCCATGTTAGAAAGTCCTTAAGAATTAGGGCCTCAAGTCATAGGATGCGGGCCTTCAAGATCAACCGGATCAACGGGTTTGCTAGGATCGTTACGGAAATCTCCCAACACCTGACGGATACTTTACTGTGGCATCAATCCAGATGGAATTATTAGATGGACAGGAAGGAATATCTTCTATGCCAAAAGCCTCGAGCTTAGCAAATGCCAAGATATATTGATATATGTAGGGTACGTGGGCCAGCCTATCAACAACTAATGCGAGCTCAGGCACTACTCGCATATCTTTAAATCTTATAGACAATCTTGTAGTTTGATATACTACCATCACGATATTCCTGGAATCCATCCAACACACCATCCAAGCCGCCTTCGATCACCTTGGGCGAGTTGGGCTTGATCTGGCCCGACGAAAGCAGCGCAGGCAGCTTTTGAAAGAAGCCCGAAGCAAGTTCGTGATCCGCTTCGTGAGCCTATTGAACTTTGTCAACTTTCCAATTTCCCACGTTTTGATGAGGAGTGCTCACCGGCCAGGAGAACCGCCCATAACGATGCTCCTTGAGAAAAGCTGTCCAGACAAGAACATCAGTAACTTTGACGCCCTCGACCACATCTTCAATGTTGGCTTTGCCAGGGCGGACGGTGCAGAGGATGCCGTTGGTGTGAGAAATGGCGCGTGAGGCGGTCCCGGACGAGGTCGTGTTTCCGATAGAATCAAACACGTATCGAAGACTGGGAGCTGCCTCTCGGATCTTCTCAACTACCTGCGGATCTCGATAGTCGAATGCTTCCTTGGCTCCGTAAGACTTGACAAGGGCATGGTGCTTCGGACTACAGGTCGCAATGACTTCTAATCCATGCAACCTCGCAATTTGGACCGCGTAGAGCCCTACACTTGCTATACGCGTCATGAGTCACCAGGGTTAGCATGCAGTAAGACACAAGGGTGATCCGCAAGAGAAATGAGACAATAAAACATACAGCTGCCGCCCCAGACGAGAACTGCGGGTTTCCTATCACCACTTGCGTCAATAGCCAGGCAATCCTTTGAAAATAAGCTCAGCAGAGCCGTGCACGAGGCAAGGGGAACAGTTGATGCCTCTTCCGCGCTCAGCTCACGAGGAACCGGGAAGCAGATGCGCTCGTCGGCGAGGGTGTATTGGCTGTAGCCCCCAAGGCCCTTCGTCTCGCCTAGCCTTCTATCAACATCTCGAGTCACACGAAAACAGGTCCGTAAGACATGAGACATACCACCCCAGATTAGGCCGGCAATGGTCGTTCCCTTGGTGAGTCTACTGACATTCAGCCCGGTTTCCTCGACCACGCCAACAAAGTCGCAGCCGAGGATAGCGCCATCCCCAAAAGCGTTGCTATCGAAGGACTGGACTAAAGGGAACTAGGTTAGTCGCGTATAAAATCAAGAAAAAGGAATTGAATCTACGACCCAAGTGACTTGATCTCACCATCTGTCGGGTTCTGTGCTACGTGAGACACCTTCACACGAAGCTGGTGCTTCCCAGGCTTCGGCACAGGTATGAGTTCCTTGACAAGTCTTGGAGTGTTGTTGCTGTCGACTCTAACGACCAGTGCTTCGGCAGGGATTAGGAATGACATTGCGAAAAGGTTTATGTTCATAAATGCGTGCAAGAAAGTCTGAGTGAATCATGTTGTTTGAAGCACCACTGACGGCGGTGAAATAGATTATAAAGTCGAGAGGTGGCAAAGGCCGGTCGTTTTTCTTCACTACCTGACCTCATGTCGTCATTTGCCTAGCATTCATAAGGATCTCCCGAAGCCCCATACTCCATACGGCTTGTTCCGTAGAGAATTAACCGCCTGGCTGTGATAAACTTCCATCAGGCATCAGATCCTCGGCTTCTCAACCCTATATGACTAAAACTGGAAAGTAGAGGTGTCGAGAAGATTGTGGGACAGCCGAGGCAAGGCAAGTCGAAGCGCCGCTAGCGCGGGTGTCGGAGTTTAGGAGGCGCAACCCGGTAGTTGAGGCGCCGATGAGTACCTATAATTAAGTGATTGGCGGTATGTGGAAACGCTCCTAATAAGAGAACATTCATCTTTCCATGATTGTGGATCAGTTTATGGGGTAACAGTGCATGCAGTTGCGGCTTTCGTGTCAGTTAATGAACTCTTTTCTTCTCAACCCTTACATGACTCCGCCGATAAAATCAGCATATCATTTAGTCATACAGTGGAACAAGCTACCACTAAGTGCATCTATCGCATGAGTCCGCCGTACTTCAAGTCAAAGAACTGGCTGCAAGTAGGCTCTTACCAAAGAACAGCCTATTCATTCTTTATTAATATATTTCAAACTACCTACCTGTAATTAACTCGAGAGCGCAATCAATTCTCCAAGCCCCAGAGAATTCTCAAATCTTTCGCCCGTTCACAGGTCTTCCAGCCTGTTTCGCGTTCGATCTTGGCCAAATGCCTCAAGAGAGCAATCTTTTCAGCGGCAAAATCCTCCGGCTCCGATGTCCTATTCCAATCCCCAGCTGTTGCATCCATGGCGGAAGAGGTGCTGGCTTGAAACCCCTCGCTCCCAATCAACCCAGGGTCTGTCTGCTGCAATTGCCCCGAGCCTTGAGTTCGATGAAATCGATGATTTCGATGTGCTGGTTGAACAAGAAGTGTCTGCTTGGGTGTTCCACCGAAAGCCGTGCCTGCGATATACAAAGGCTGAAGATGATTCACCCAGTTTGCACTGCATTACGGATCAAAGTTAGGGTGCCCCCAAAGATAGAGTTAGCCCAGGAGTAAGCTTACTGAGAAAGGTTACTAGTAGAGAGACCTCCGAGCTCCCGAGCATGCCAAACAGAACTAAGCTATACAATGTCAGTTCTGCAACCAGGTATAACTTGCGTAGATGCTAAGCACTTACTACTTCGGCCTCATCCGATAGATCAGGTCTAACTAACTCGCTTTGTAGCAAGAGGATTGAGCCGGCATGGTAAAAGGTGTTCCCACATACTGGTGGCGCGATTAGACCCAAGCAACCAGCGACAGACAGCGGGACATACTTGATGTAGATAGAGCAAACACAATTGTAGGGAAGGGGTTCTTATCTGACTTATCGATTCTCAGCAACGGCTTCACACTCCGGAGGCGCCAGCGTCTCCATCGTTGAAGCTCCTCCCATAAAATCTGGACCTTTTCTCTTAATCCAGTCTGACAGGTACCTCCGACGTCGTCTTCCTCATTGAGAACGTTGATGATTCTCGCAAATATCAAGATGGCCAAGTTGCAGTAATCATCAGTGTCCCCTCTCGCGGCAACTAAGGCAAGTGAGTCTTCATTTACCCATGAGTCTGTCGGGATCAATGTGGTCTGGTTCAGGATGAACGCGGCCCACACATCTAGCATACGTTAGCAGTTAATATCGAACAGCCAACGGTATCGCGAACCTATCCTTGCGAAAGCCCGGAAGCAGGCCTTGGCTATACCCTCGCTGTTTCCATTCCATTTACGCATTCTTAGTAAGCCAGCACAACCCTACGATTGCATATATAAGTCAGCTCCCATTTAGCTTAGTCAACACAGGAGATACTGGGAGACTTGTCCACGTACTCTAAGATGGCGTCTCCACTCGGAAACACTTGAGGCCATCATTTCGTAGACACAAAGAATTGTGCATGTTGCCAGGATGGATGAGTCAGCTTCCGCAGGATTATGTCCTAGTAGGAGACGAATTGTGTATTGATATAGCTCGAGCGTGATATGCCGGGGACAGCCTTGCATAGCGTCCAGTTGACGAGAGGCAAGGGACATGGCTGCCGCAACAAAGGGTTTTGAATCCATCATGTGGTGTACGTTCCTAGAGGAGAAATGGATTTCCGAGTCTGTGGTCTCACACCACGTCGCAGTTTCTTTGATATAAGCAGACATGAGTTCAATCTTCAACGTCTGCGAGACCGGAAACCTAGGCTCTGGCTCAGGGGAAGTGCCTCGAGAAATGGCCTGCCCAAGGGAGAAGGGAGCGACATGTGAATTGGCGATCCAAAGTTCGGGAATCAGAGGGGCTCTTGTAATGTCAGGAGGTGAGAGGTTGGGTGCTGGAGGTATATGACTGAAGTGGTCAAATGCCTTGTCTTGGCCACCAGGAGGAACGAGATCGCTGTTTAGACTGCCAGCACTGGCATTCTCATATCGTAATTCCTCCTTGTCAGATCTGAAGAAAGCGCCATAGGATGTCACGTCGTCAGAAACGATAGTGAAAGCATTTCCGCCGCACTTTTGTAAGGGCTCTTGTAAGGGATGTCGAGGAGCATCGCCGTCGGACTCATCTGCCGAAGACGATTGAACATCGTCTGTGTAAAAGGAGCGAACAATCTCCTCCGTATCATCAATAATCTTAATAAGACATGGATGTCAGTGGGCTATCACTGGGTCAAAATGATAAGAGTGAAACTTACAATGAGTGGTGCTATTTCGTGTTCGCGAGACTCAGGACCGTCAGGCTGAGTCTTTTCTCTTTGCTTGTATAGGTCTAACAGGGCGGCAGTGTGCTCCGAAGAGAGGTACAGCGATCTCGAAGGGTGAAAGGAAACCTTCAATCCCCAAACACAATCGACATGGCGCGTCTGGCATTCCTGACAAGCGGGACGATGCCCATCACCTAGGTATCCGTTCCGTTAGAGTCCATAAATTTCAGGTGAGAAACATTGTGGCGGTCATGGTGAGAGGAAGGTTTAGCATGGGGAATCTAGACAGAGGCCCTCTGATGCATAGAATAACCTTTACACGCACATTTTCGCCTCCGCCGGCGGCAAGGAAGGCTGTTGCAAATCAATGAGTGTCATTGCTCGATCTTTCCCGGGGTGGGCGTGTCCTAGGGGTTACGATACCATCCCGACCGGGAGCGACAGTGTTTCTTTTTTCTCGGCTCGCCGGACGCTGCTGGATATGTGCCGAGTGAAGCGCGGGACTGGCCAGGCATATTGCGTGTACGAGGCGGGAAAGACGGCCGCCGAATGCGCGGGAGGTCAGGCTGCGGTGGTATCGACTCAAGGGAGCGGTTAGAATAGACCATTTGCAAGGGGATCACGCCATGCAGCGGGTCGACCTGACATTGTCTGCAAGTCCAGTTTAGCGCTAGCAGTTGCGTGTGATGAGTCACCGTCGCTTTCAATTCCCCTATCCGCACACCATGTGGATTACGGCAGGTTGCCTCTTGAAGCATCAAGTGCCTAAAGCCGAAGCGAGAGGCTAGAGTTGCCGTAGCTTACCTAGGTAAGTCGGGCCACTGGCAACTTGATCTCCCTTCTTAATTGATTCCCCTAGACTTTGCTACCTCTTTTATTATATACCAACTCCAACCTAGGCCCCTCGGTAAGTAACTCAAATAGCGCCCCATATGCAAGCTCTAACCGTTGTCGTTATCCCAACCAAGCTATAGAGCTTGCACTACCAGCCTCTGAGAGTCTACTCAGAGTACCTCAGGTCCGGCTGTAAAATAATAGCTGGATACGTTCTACCTATCTGTGTCCTAGGTTCTTTTAGAAGGAGCTCACTGCAATGTTCTCTTTTGAGCTTGACAATAGGCGAGCGTTCCACCACGCGGAGTGATATATAGATGTGCCTGCGGGTGTTTCTGTCGTCCTGGGACCAACAATTGAGAACAAAAGGAATCGATTTGGGCAGTGCCATCCACAGACTCATCGGAAGTAGTACAAACGTAAGACCTCCCAGACAAGCCCAAAAAACCATCAACCAACAACGGCGTAGGGACTCAAACTCAGGAATATAGGCTTCTACGCCATGCTGCACCAGCGAAAATCCCCGACTCGGCCTTGGTGCTTCAGCGTCGGAGTAAAAGTTGATATTTCCCGAGTCCATGAACCACAACGGCGAAGGGGCTAGGAGACCCCATTCATCAGACCCCCAAGTCGTCCCAGAACCGGCACCAGGGTTGAGCTGACTTCCAGAGGCAGGATCTGGCATGGTCCAGGCGAATATAGATTCATCAGTAGACCGCGAGAGGAGTTCATACTGAAGTCGCATCAAGGCCCGCATCCCTTCTCCATATTGGGGCACCATGTTGACGCCAAATAGACCTAGCATGCTGTAGGCGATATCTTCGATGCGCCCTGTCTCTCTGCCAGCCATCCAACTCATCTTCTTGGCGATACTTGCACTTCGAAAGTCGTTCTTCCCGGTCAAGTAATGAGTCTGTATCCTAGTGACGTGTTGAATGTTGTTGGCTAGCTCTGATTTAGAGCCTAGGAATTGCCAGTCACAGTCATAGAAGTGCATCTTTTCGGGGGCGAGGAGCTCCTGGAGAGTCCATCCCCGTGTAAACCAGACGGATGGCCTATCATTCTCGAGGCTCTTGAATACGCCAGCACCAGCTTTGTCCGAAGCGTTTACCTCGGATGACTTTTTGACGTCACTTAGATATGTGATGCATAGCTTGGCGTCGCGGTACCACTTGAACATGGAGTTGATGGACTCGGACTCTTCCACAGAGCTACTCTTGTCAATGCAGCAATTGTCAATCCACATCCATTCTAAATGCTCATTCCGGGCCGTCTCGCAAGCGCCACGGATCTTGTCGAGCTGTGGTGTACTCAAAGGTCTGACTCCACTGCGTAGCTCTTCAATGTGGTCGTTGAGCTGGGTAAACGTGATTTCGAAGCCAACCCATCGGTGCGAAAGGATTGCATAACCTTGCTGCTTGAAGTTTGATTGCTCCGCCGATCGAAGCTCAAATGTTGTAGTGTTGAGAAGACGCATGTCTGTGTTTGCTTTGTTTGAATGGATGTGCCCACTTGCTGAGACCCAAGGTTGATAAATGCCTGGTCGATCTGGGGACGGGGGCGCAACAGCTAGAAGAACATTGATGCATCGATGAACCTGCAGTGGTTCTAGGCAACGAAGATACAGCTTTTTGTGGCCACGTAAGCCATTGTTGCCTGGCACAGCCTAATTGTGTACCTAGGTATGCAATGCAGCAGCCGCCCGCCACAATTGCTAGGTAGGCCGACGTGCCGTCCTATCGAGCTCGGAGCATCCGCTCCCAACGAACCCATAAAAAGTAAAGATCGCCTATGAAACGAGCTGGTGTTCCTGAGTATGCTGATCAAGAGCGACGAGAGCTGGTCAAAGAACCCCATGTTTGCGGTGGCTGCTGTGAGATTGCTATTTGTTACACCTGACTGGAGCTTCATCAGAATGCTTGATATGCAGGGACACGAGACGAGATGTACTGTGCTGGTGCGGTTTGTCATTGAAGATATTTTGCGATGATGGCTAATGGCTGATATGGGATATGGATATGAGACACGATTTTTTTTTTTTGGTATTTACGAGCTGTTTGTGTATTGGATCATGATATTTGCTTGCCCCCACGTTTATGCCGTGAAGATGCTGCTCAAAGAAATGAAACAATTGCCTGGTCCACCATTTTATCTGTATCTGCGCCGTCTTCGCCCTCTTTCCACTTCACGTATCTTCTTTTTTATCGTTATGTTATCATACGTGTTCAGAAAGAACGTGACGGACTGGAAGAATCGCGGCCACACTCTTTCCGGGAGAAAAATCCGCGCAAAGACAATTGCTACGGGCACCAGAAAGGCCAGCAAGGCCATGGACGACGTAAAAACGGCGGTGACGGTCCCTCGTAGCTCACGATAGGTGCGCGCACCGCAAACATAGGCCACGGTGAGGAGATGGGCCAGTTTCTGGGCGGGGGCGATCTGGTTGAGGGGGAAAAAAAAAGATTAGTCGCTGTGCTGCTCTTTAACCTATCCATCAGAAGGGGAAGACCAACAATCAACATGCGAGCCACCATATACAGCTTGCTTGACGTCCCGCCTACCCAGCCTTGGAAAAACGACCTCAACACCTTGAGCAGGACGTACGTCACCGTAGTGTTGACGAGAGTGCCGAAGACGGCCATTTGCGGCACCCGCGATGCGGCATCGTTGGCCTGCCTATCGCGCTCATGCGTGTAGGTGGACGCGATGATTTCTTCCCCGGCGGCCAAGGCCGCAGAGCGGATGAGCTTGGAGAAGAGGCGACGACGGGGTCTTTTCCGAGGCTACATGACGGAAGAGGGGGGAGGAGGTTAGCCGTCAAATATCTGGCAGAAACGGGTGGGAGACCATTACAGTAGAGGGATCGGGAAAGCCAGCATCCCTCTCCGCCTTGGATGAACTGGGGGGTGCAGATTCCGACATGGATATGGCGTTGATTCTAAAGCTGCTTTCAGCCGGAATGTTAGCATTAATAAATGTCCATGACTTATTGATAGATAAGACGGATACCGGCCTCGTCTCTCGCGAATTGGGGGCCGGACATCTCGCCCACACACTAACATGGCTCAGGTGACGACCCCTCATGTCAGCTTCTGCCTGGCGGCTAGGCACTTTTATTACTAATTCGTTTCGCTCCCCTGTTTGGCGTCTCTCATAGGCCGACCACGATGGGCGAAGCTGGATTGATTCCCTGGTGGGCTGTGGCAATTGGGGGCTAAAGACCAACCTGATGGCTGCCACTTGCGGGTCATCCCTAATACGCGCAGAGCTGAGCTGAAATGGGGCCCCTCAATACGTCAGTCGACAGACGTATTGAGGTTTTTTTGCATCCTTGGTTTCCTCCACGCACAGGTTAATGGCATTGATTCTTCATCATTAATTGCCATTTCGTTTGTTTGTCTACCTATTTTGTTCATCTGTATACGTCTTGTCCCGGAGGCCGTGACGGAAGGGACGGCCCGCGACGTATCCGCTACGCAATACCTAATCGAGCGCCGTCGCCGTCATGGCGGCGAAGCCAATCAAGTTTGTCTTCCCACAGCCGCAAGACCATTCATCTACATCATCATCATCCTCCTGCTCCTCTAACTAACGTATGTCAACAAAGAGAACTCTCCCGGTTCGATTACACGGTAGGATGGATCTGCGCGCTGCCCATCGAACTCGCCGCGTCCTCTGGGATGTTGGACGAGGTGCACCAGGACGTAGACCTGGTCCCAGGCGATAAGAACATGTACACTCTGGGCGAGATCGCGGGCCACAATATCGTAATGGCTTGTCTTCCTTCTGGAAATATGGGCATTAGTCCGGCTGCGACCGTGGCCGCGAACATGCTCAGATCCTTCCCCAAGATCCGGTTCGGCTTGATGGTAGGCATTGGCGGCGGGGCTCCCGCTCGCCGCGCGAGGCCCAACGAGGATATTCGATTGGGCGATGTTATTGTCAGCATTCCCCAGAAAGAGTTGGGTATAGTTCCTCGTCTGACTATGAATCCTCCATCCGCTAATATCCCTTTAGGCGGCGTCATAAAATACGATCGCGGAAAGGTCGTCGCAGGTGGCGAGTTCGAGCACACCGGCCTCCTCAACATGCCGCCGACGTCGTTGATGAACGCTGTTTCCAAGCTAAGGGGCATACACGAGTCCAAGCGCAATGCCATATCCCGATATGTCAGCTCCATGATCCAGAAGGTTATGGAGTCTGAGGATGCGAACCCAGAGTTTGAGGATCAGTACAAGTGTCCTGACCTCAAGTATGATCAGCTCTTCGAAGCGGACTATGACCACAACGAATCTGCACCAGAGCCTGAGGAAGAGGACGGCCCATCCGACGAATACGATGACTATGAGGACGATGACGAGATTCCGCTGCCTTGCCGTGGTTGTGATGCCACACGCTTGGTCAAACGAAAGCCACGAAAGTTACCAGGCCCTGTCATCCACTACGGCACTATCGCGTCCGCAGACCAGGTCATGAGACATGGGATCTCTAGGGAGAGGATCAGGAAAAAATACGGTGTTCTATGCTTCGAAATGGAAGCAGCCGGGCTCATGAACGATTTTCCGTGCCTCGTGATTCGAGGCATCTGCGATTATTCCGATACACACAAACACAAGATCTGGCAGCGATATGCGGCGGCAACCGCGGCAGCATATACCAAGGAACTTCTGGGGGTGGTATTGAAGGATGAGATTGAGCGGACAGAAGACGCAGTGAAGGTGTTGGAGAGGGGTGAGTAATGCGCCAGATGAGAAGACAAAGTCCCTGAATTTAACGATTTTCTCTTTTTTTCCCTATGTTTTTAGTTGAACAAGGCATCAACGATATTGAAGAGAAGATAGATGTGCTCGTCCAAGGCATGTAGTCCTCGAGGGAAAGACCGTCAGGAGCTTTCACTAACATCCGGGAAGACAAGATGCGGCAAGACCGAGAGATTATCCTCAATTGGCTTGACAGCGATACTCATACAAAAAGATTTGTTGATTCATATGAAAAGTGGCAGCCAAACACTGCAAAAAAGTTACTGGACTCTGCACAATATCTGGAGTGGACCGCCAACGAGATCCAGACTCTCTGGTGCCATGGAATAGCTGGAGGCGGTAAAACAGTCTTTTCTTCGGTGGCAGTTGACGGTCTGAAAACCACACAAGCCAAGGAGCCGCCGGAAACGAGAGCTGCAGTTGCCTGTCTGTTCCTCGAATACGAAAGACGAAAGGACCAGACCGTGCGGGCCCTTACTTCGGCAATCCTCCGACAACTCGCAGAACAATGTGCGACCCTACCACAGTCTGTGATAGAACTCTTCGATTCTCATCATGGGGGAAACTCAAAAATTCCATTCGAGGACGTCTCGTTGGCCCTCGCCGAAGTTTTAAAGCAGTTTCCTCAAGTGTACTTGATTGTCGATGCCTTGGATGAGTGTTCCGACAACACGAGGAAGGAACTGCTGGCACACCTCTCCGAGCACCAGAGAAAGGCATCCATCAACATTCTAGCAACTTCTCGACCCACGATTGACTTTCGAAAAGAATTTGGATCCTGTGAGGAGCTGGAAATCAAGGCCGACCCGATGGATGTCAAGGCTGTCCTCGATATGCTGATCGAACAGTCGGATTCCCTTGTGAGGTCAGATCAAGAACTGCGGAAACGGGTGACGGATAGCATTGCAGTAGCCGTTGATGGAATGTAAGCAGGTCTTCTTGAAGCGCAGCCGACGCACACTAACGTAGCAGGTTTCTTCTTGTCCAACCTTTTCTCGACTCCATCATAGGGGAACGCTCTAGAGGATACGTCGAAGATGCCCTGAGCGCGCTGATGGAAAGTCCAGACAAAATATCAACAGTCTACGAAGGTGCCCTCAACAGGATCGGTGGCCAGAAGCCAGGCGATCGCAAACTGGCACACCGGATGCTATCCTGGGTTGTAGAGTCTAAGCGACCTCTGACTCGCCAGGAGTTTCTGCACGCCCTTGCAGTCAAGATAGGAACGCGTGTCTTCCGAAAGGACTACATAATCCACGACATCGAGGCAGCTGTTGCGCTTTGCGCTGGCCTTGTCGTCATCAACCAGATGAGCGACACTGTCCAGTTGATGCACCATACGACCAGAGCCTACTTCGAAGATCCCAATCATCGGCCATACTGGATGACCGATTCCCAGGAGATGATAGCCAGCGCTTGCATCACCTACGTGTCATATGACATATTCGAAGAAGGCCCTTGCTACGATGATGACGAGATGGACGATCGCCTGCTGGCCTTCCCCTTCCTTCCGTACGCTGCTCAACACTGGGGCAACCACGCAAGAGACGAAAGAGCCCACACGCTTGCTACGGAAGATTTAGCCCTGGAGTTTCTTCAAAACGACAACAAGCTTGCCACTGCGAATCAGGCAATATCCTTGACGGATCGGGCTTATCGTGGCTACAGCCAAAGGTACATCAAGGGCGTGACAGGGCTGCAGGTTGCGGCGGCCTTCGGCCTCGTTAACATGACACAGAAACTTGCGCACGGCATCGAAGGGATCGATGCGCAAGATGACGATGGCAAAAACGCACTTCACAAATCGGCGGAGAACGGGTATAACGAGGTTGTTCAAATCCTGATCGAGCACGGGGCCGATGTCAATGTCAAAGAAAGCCATTACGACCAGACGCCATTGCACCTGGCTGCGATAAACGGCCACAGTCTGGTCGTTCAGACACTCCTTGACCATGGCGGAAGGGCCAACGCGATGGATAGTGACGGGTGGATGGCAATACACGTGGCTGCCTGGACGGGCAACGAAGACGTCATGCGAGTACTCCTGGGCAAGATTGACGTGAACGAGACAAGCGAGGACAACTTGACGGCCCTCCATTGCGCAGCCGCTCAGGGACATCAGAATATAGCGCAGCTCCTTATCCGTGAGGGTGCCAATGTGCACGCCATGGACGAAGATGGATGGACGCCATTGCACTGGGCTTCGAAGAAGCGGCATGACATTATGAAACCAAGGATGCTGTCAATAAAGGATGAAATGTCGACACTGTTGCGCCAGTTCTCTGCGTTTCAGGATGAGGTCAAGGAGGCGATACAGCAGCAAGCCCACGTCATCCAAGACAGGTTCACTTCCATGAGAAACACGCTCGATTTTTGGCAGAACAGGTTGGCCTGGCTGCCCGGGGGAATTGAGCTGAACATCGAAGGCGGTGAATATGGTGATATAATGACGGCCCTCCAGTTGACGTCGAATATGCAGGCTGTAGTGATGCCTTGGTCGACCCCGACCAACGAAGACGGAAACAAAGACGACAAGCCACCGCCGGCCCCATCCAGGTTCATCTTTGCCATTCAAGACGAGCTAACGGCTATACATTGCTCAACTGAATGCGGGCATGAAGCTGTGGCCCGGCTCCTGATCAAGCATGGTGCCGACATCGAGGCACAGTGCCAGATAGAGATCGAGACCAAGATGCTCGTGACGCTTCGGACAACACTAACTCCCCTGCACCTGGCAGCCTTTTCTGGCCACGAGGCCATGGTGCGACTGCTTTTGGAGCAAGGGGCAAACATCGAAGCGAAATCCCATTCTTCGTCGACAGAACAGGCCCGCCGCCTCGGGGGCCTCACTCGGTTCACCCAGCCTGCTGTCGAAGGGACTGCGATACACTGTGGTGTGATTTCGGGCTCCAAGGAGGTCGTGCAGTTGCTCATAGACCACGGGGCTGATCTGCAAAAAGGGTGCCTAGTCCAGGCCGATGCCATGCAAGGCAGACTGACCCCTCTACAGGTGGCAGTCATTTTGGGACATGAGAAGCTGGTTCTCCTCCTCATCGCCAACCACGTTGATCTCAACGTCGAGTCGCACTTTGACATCGATATCAAATATCACCCGACAGAACAAGGGAGCCCCGCGCAAGAGGTAACCTACCCCACCAAAGTCAGAGTTACGGCTCTGCACCTCTCTGCCTTGTTGGCGCGAGACAAGGTCATGAAGACTCTGGTCACTCATCAGGCCGACACAGAGGCCAAGCTTAGGCTACGAACAGGCTCCGCGAGCGTGCACCTCACGGCGCTTCAAATAGTGACGATGCGCAAGCGCAAAAAGTTGATCCAACTGCTTCTGGACCACGGGGCCGACATCCAACCAAAGATCCAACCAAGAAAGCGTGGCGACATGCGTGCGGGCGCCGAGGTGAGCCTCTTGCATATGGCTTCTCTCTTCCATGACCGCGACCTTTCGGAGCTGCTAATAGGATGGGGGGCCGATGCCAATGAAGAGTGTGAAATCAACCTAGACCGTTGGCAGCCATCCAAGGAAGGATCAGGTCAAGGAAAGACTGAAGAACGGAGGCGACATGCGAGGAGGCACGAATACCAGCAGAACACGTTCACGCAACGGTTCCTTGCCCGAACAATGAAGCACTTTGGCGCCTTTGTTGGCGAAGAGATTGCTGATGTCCCGATTTTGAGCAAAGTCGCCCGAGCTTGTGGGAAAAGGCGGGATCCCGCCGACTCGCTACATGCACGGTTTGCGGCAATCCACATGGCCACCATGTGCGGGAACGAGGTAGTGGTGGAGGGACTCGTTGCCAAGGGAGCGGACGTCGATGCGAAGATGATAGTCACCGTCAGCAATATATCTGTCGAGCTCACGGCGCTACACCTCGCTGCCTTGCAGGGGCTGCATGGCATTGCCCGTGTGTTGCTTGACGCAGGGGCTGACATGGAGATAACGCTGCAGGTGAAGGTGAGCGACTGGCTCCGCCTTGAAGCGATGGGATTGCATCTGGCAGCCATATCTGGGAACGAAAGGTTGGTACAGCTTCTCCTCGACAGGGGAGCTGACGCTGGGCGCACTTGTCTCATCAACAACGACCCAGAAAACGCTGTCAACGCGCTGCACCTCGCAACCCTCTGGGGCCGCGACAGAGTCGTTTCTGTTCTCGTCGACAGGGGCGCCGTTGTGTCCCATAGTTGTCGGTTGAGATTTGATGAGACACTGGACCTCGAACTGACCGTGGTTCACCTTGCGGCGCTGTCCGGAAACATGAACATTGTCGAGATGTTGATAAGGACGGAATCCAAAGCTCACGCTCCTGCGAAACTCAAATGCGACAAAGTGCGCGCCGAGTTCACAGTCATGCATCTCGCGGCCTTGTGGCGGCATGAGGAGGTGATTGGGCTTCTGCTCGCCGAGAAGCACGATGTCCACGCCAAGTGCCTGATCGACGTTGAGTCCTGGGCGCGGGTGGAACTCACAGCCATGCATGTGGCCGCTCTGGCCGGCAACGAGAAGATCTTTGGCAAGCTTCTCGACGCTGGATCCGATGTTCTCCAGAGAGCACTCATCGTAAGCGACTCGGTGCGCGCCGAGCTCACCGCGCTGCACATTGCAGCCCTCGCAAGGCATGAGCAGGTCATGAGCCTGCTGGTGGAACATGGGGTGGACATTCATGCCGGGATCCAGGTCGACTTCTGGGACGTCCGAGCCGAGCTCACCATCCTGCATTTGATGGCCATGTACAGGGGGTCCCGAATGGTGAGGCTGCTGCTCGACAAGGGCTTCGACGTCGACGCAAGGTTCCAGATAGAAGGTCTTGACACGCACGTCGAGCTGTCGGCACTCCATCTCGCAGTCTTGACCTCCAACAGCAAAGCAGCGCTGCAGCTTCTTGAGCACGGTGCCGGTGCCGACTTGAGAGCCCAACTGGTGACGGACGAGGTCAATTTCGATATTACTGCTCTGCACCTGGCGACTGCGATGGACCTGGCCATGATGAAGAGGGCGGGGAGCATAGTGCGTATACTTGTTTCGACCGAGGCATCGCACGAAGAGGAGCACTCGCGGCCGAGACTAGACTCGTCGGGATCATACCGTACTTTTACGAGCGCGTACCATACTCCTTCCTACATATCATACTCAAGCTATAGATCACGGTCGCCCACGGCATGGTCGAGATCACAGTCTACAGACCACGCGGTAGGGCATAATGGAGAAGACTCTCGGGACGCGCATCGTTCCTATTCACACACTCGCTCGCGTCGTCGCTCACTCACGGCGAGCCGAGAAAGACAACCCCAAGCAGGCGTCAGAAAATCCGCACGATCAAGGTCGCTACCGCGAGAAGGCCCAAGAGGACGCTCTAGGAGTCATTCATATCGTCGCCGAGCAAGACCAAGGCAAAAGGGCTACTCTAGATCGAAGGAAGACATTCGCCCTCACTCGCAATCACCACCTTCAGCACCATCGGAAGCGAATGCCAAGGTATATGCTACGGGTCACGCTATGGGTGGGCACCCAACGGCAGGCTCTCAAGAAGTAACAGAAACATTTGAGGAAGTCAAGAAGGCCTTTGGAAGCGAAAAAGAGGAATGCGAGGTCCATAGTTCGACACCAGCTCCGCTAGAGCCCTTACAGGAGCCGCCAGATTTGGGCGGCGGACAAGGGTCTGAAGAAGCGGAAACTATACTGCCACTGCCCGAACGCACCAGCACTGCGGATGTTGACGCAGTTTTCATATTCAATATTGGCAGCGTGCGTGTTGAGGCCACAGCCCTGCATCTGGCAGCGTTTACAGGCTACCAGAATTTGGTGCAGCTGCTTTCCAAAGGCACCACGGACGTGAACGTGGTCCTAAAGGTCGAGTCGGGGGGATTCCACCTTACACTCACCCCACTGCATCTCGCGGCACTGCGCGACTCGTGGGGTGCGGTAGAGGTCCTGCTGAGGAACAATGCAGATGTCCATGCTCTACATCAGCTCAAGTTCCGTGGGTTTTACACGCAGCTGTCGCCCTTGCTTCTGGCAACAGTCCTCAAGCATATGGACATTGCCCAGGCACTTCTCGAGTCTGCTGCTGATGCCGAAGCAAGCCATCTGATTGGCGTAAGAAGAAAGTATCAGACCTATCTCACGTTCCTGCACCTCGTCGCCTTGTTCAACCACGATGATCTTACGGGGATTGCGGCCAGAGGAGCAGACGTCCATGCCAAGTTCCCGGCCGACATCAAGCTGTGGCTACACTCTGCAGTTTCACCTCTCGACGTGGCGGTCTGGGGCGGCGACAAGGCCCTACTCGGACTGCTCGCCGAGCATGGCCTGGAAATCGACTCGGAAGATGGTACCAGAGCCAGCGGTCGCTCCCTGGCGCTGCTGATGGCCTCGGCAATGGGCAACAAGAGATTTCTCGAAATGGCCCTCACCTCTGTCAGCGACGTGGATGGAAAGTGCAGCGTTAACCTGCAAGCAACGGTGGATGTTGGGATCCCGGTTCCTATGCAAGCGGCCGTCGGCGTGACGTTGGAGATGAATATGGAAGTCAAGCTGTCCGGCCTGCACGTGTCAGCGTGGCTCGGCAACGAAGCCACCACCAAAGTCCTTCTCTCCAGGGGCGCGTACATCGAGAACAAGTGCGAAATCAACATTGGGGGCATGCTGCATGCCGAGCTGCCGGTGCTCCATGTAGCAACCATGTGGAAGCAGAACGCGGTGGTTCAGCTGCTTCTCGAGAAGGGCGCCAACGCACACGCGACGGCCAAAGTCAACCTCGATAGAAAAGTGAATGCCGACGTCGTCGCTCCTCATCTGGCATCTCTGCTGGGGTTGGAACGGGTAACCAAACTGCTCAAGAAGGGAGCCGACATGGATATCAAGGTCGAGACGCACGTAACACCGCTTCACCTTGCCGCCTTGGCCGGCGACGACTCGGTGGCCATGTCGCTTCTCGACTACGGGGTCAATGCTGAAGCCATCTGCTTTGTCGATGTCGAGGCCAAGACGGAATCCAACGTAAATGTCAACGTGCAGATCCAGTTGACGGCACTGCACCTGGCCGTGTGGACCGGGCGCGAGAGGCTGGTGCAGTTGCTCCTGAAGAAGAAAAGGGCGCACGTCGACTCGCCCATCCAGATGAAGGGCACGGCGTTCGTGGAGCGAGGAACCCGCGTGAACCGCAAGATCAAAGCAGGAGGCACGGCACTCCACCTCGCCGCTGCGCTCGGGCGAGAGGAAGTCGTGCGACTTCTCATTCATCATGGAGCCAACGTTGACGCAAAAGGCCAGGATGGCCGGACCGCCGCGGAATGGGCGCAAGATCGTGGACACGATGGCGCGGCACAGCTCATCCGCGAACACCTGCAGCGAGACACTGGGACGAAGGAGAGGGGGCGGCTTCGGAAGAAGTGGCACGACGCCGTCTCCCGTGGCAACCTTAGTGCGTCACTCTCCGGGGAAGACAAGAAGAGTCTTACCCTTGGAGGTGGTGAACCCGGACCGTCCCGGGGCACGTATCGCAGGGAGCGTTTCGTAGACTTCCTAACTAGGTGGGTGGTCCAGAAGAGTGACCAGAGACTTAACAAGAATCAGCAACGTGAGAATGGATTAGAGGATGGTATAGATAATGGGGTTGATTAGGGATATTGTTTATTTATAGCTCCGCCTCAAACCTACTAATAATTTGTAAATGGGATCTTTGTAGGCCCGATTTAAGAAATTATAAGTCGGACCCCCGGCGACTTGATCTCTCTCTTAAATTGATCTCCCTAGTTAACTGTTAATTTATGTGGTAGCTTAGTGTAGCTCAATGTAGCACTTGGACAAATTCCCGCAGAGCAGTGTGCACAGTTAATAGAATCCTACTGTACAAAGGCTGCCTTGTTTCCTATCGCCTTTTTGTTTCCTGTTGCACTTTTTTTTCTACATCTGTGCACGCACTTGCGCCGTTTTGCTTCATAAAATAACATTTCTGTCTATATACCCCGGCGT
>JALNIO010000731.1:0-24554 GCA_023509875.1 Rugonectria rugulosa | reverse complement strand
GGACAGCTTCGGTCCTGGGACAGCTTCGGTCCTGGGACAGCTTCGGTCCTGGGACAGCTTCGGTCCTGGGACAGCTTCGGTCCTGGGACAGCCTTTCCTTTGAGCGCACCCCGCATAGTGTGAATGAGGAGGTCATAAACGCCGTGTACATCTATGAGCAGCTCCAGTGACCTTCGGATCAGTGCTTGGCCTCTTTAGCAAGTATCTCTGCAACTTCGGCAAGGTATCGTCGTCAACCCACCCACGGGTGCTACTCTGGATGAAAGAAAGAGTACCGTGTACCTTGAGGCTCGCCATTGTTAACCCGCACTGTCAGAATGGACCGTATGGTTTCTAGGTCTATGTACAGTATGTATCCATCAATAGGTACTCAGAGGCGCAGACCAGAACTGGACAATCCCGCATTTTTGCCATACGGTTTTGGGTTTAGGTTTTATTCATAGACTGACCCAGCCGCCCTAGTGGCAGCTGTGCAGCGTACAACTATAAGTACAGGCGTCCCCGCTCTCGCGTCCAGAAATGAGCTCTCCCCTCCAGAAATCGTCCTGTTCTTGCAAAACTGGCCATCCCCTGAGGAGGTCGCTCCTCCCGTCTGCTCGGGGGGGCGGGGTTACGTATACTAACAGTCTCCCTATCTGTCCTGTATCTGTGCTCTTGTCAGACCTCCCGGTCCTCCTTTCCCTCTGTTTACCGAATTCGCTCGTCGACTTTATGTTTCGGAAGCTGTGGCCGGGACTGCTCGGGACTGCCCGAGCAGGCCCGTCCTGAGTAGCATCTTTGCTGCTTGTACTGCCATTGACGATTTACAGAGAATGCTCTTCATGTCCACACATGGTTGCTTGCCTGCCCACATATCCTGTCGTTCCTCTATCCAGTTCCTGCACTCGAGCAGGGTATGTCGTACTGTTTGTGGTCCTCGGTCGCACTGGCATTGGTCGGTGTCGGCTTTGTTGGTGGCGCTTAGGTAGGCGCGGAGGCCGATCTTGCCGGTGCGCATCTGGGTGATGACAGAGCTGATGGCCCTGTGCATCCCTTTATGCTTGTCGAGTGTCGCTTTTCCTGGTCGTACCCCGAGCTTGTACAGCTCTCTGCCATGCTTGGCAGTGTCCCACGCCACCTTCCATTCACCTTGCATTGCTTGGCGGACAGTGAGTTTCGTGGTTGCCATCAAGGTTCGCAGTGTGTCGGCCTCGGTTTGCGGTCCGCAGCGTGCTCCCGTGGTTGCGTCGTATCCGGCGGCTTCCTTTGCTGCTCGATCTGCCGCCTCATTGCCAGGCACGCCGATATGTGCTGGGATCCAGCGAAACTGTAGCTCCCATCCCTGGCTTCGAAGGTTATCCAGCTCCTGGATGGCCTCCGCCAAGAGATACTGCCCCGACGGAGTCTTTGGGTTCTGTATCGCTTGAATAGCGGCTTCGTTGTCAGTGAAGATGGCGCTCTTTCCGGGAGCGGTGCTTCTTGCATGTACGTCCCGTAATATTTGCAGTGCCAATACTATTCCCTTCAGCTCCGCCGCGTACACTGTTGAGGCTTTGGATGAGCCCATGTACTCTAGCCGCGTTGATGCCATCGATCCGGAGCTCAGGTGCGATGGCGGCAGCACCGACATGGCCGTTGATGCCGCTGCCATCGGTGTAGACGCATATTATTCCGGGCCCCACCGCGTCATGCTCCTCAATTGCCTCCTCGGCTGATTCAGTGATGCGGACGAACGGCGGGTTCCACCATGGCGGCACCACGTGTGGTAGGCGTTTTTCAAAGCGGTCGAGGTTCACCCTGTATCTCCTCTCTAAGATATTAGACAGTTGATCCAGGGGACTTTTCACGTTGGCCCCTGTTGAGCCCATGTCGTTATAGAGGGGACTCGTTCTGATGCGCATCGCACTCTTCAAAGCCGTTTGCTCGATCTGTTGTTGCACTGGGAGCAGATGCGCTTCCACATCCACCGCTGCTCCAGCCGTAGTCCGGAAAGCACCTGTTATTATCTGAGCCGCTCGTCTCTGAACCTTCTTGATAGCGTTCACCATGGAGCTGCCTCTGCCGGTGCGGCTGGTGCCAGGGATGTGCCATGCGGAACAGCCGTAGAGCATCTGCGGTATGATCATTGCTCTGTAGACCTGCCTGAGGTCGACTAGTCCAGTGCCCCACGTCGACGATGCCAGAGCCGACAAGGCTGAGAGTCGCTTCGTGGCTCTTTCTTCGACTTTCTCCCGGTGGTAGTCCAGCGGAGTCTGGTATCCATTTGGATGCCCAGATATCGGCAGGACGGGTATGCCTTGATCGTGGCATGCGGCAAGCGTAGAGCATGCGTGCAGTTCACCTTAGGGTCTCTGGTAAAGTGAATGAGTTCGTACTTGGCAGGCGAGAACTGGGATCCGTGCTTTGCTGCCCATTTTTCCGCCTTGCGGTGGGCACCCTTGAGGGTCTTGCAGTTGCGTTGCGCGGTTGGGCCTACTGTCAAGATGGACACGTCGTCGATGTATCTGACTGCTTCCGTATCTTCTGTCTTGCATGCCTCGATGAGGTCTGCGTTATAGAAGAGATAGAGGATGAGCGAGGTAGGCGATCCTTGTGGGATCCCTGTTTAGATAGGCGCTGAGGGTGCAGTGTACTCCTGCAATTTCAGAGTGGTCGACCTGCCACTCAGAAATGATTCTGTCCAGCGTACAATGTTCTGGCTGGCCCGTCGTTTCCTGAGGTTGTGGAGAAGCCGTTCTCGCGACACGTTATCGTATGCTCCCGACACGTCAAGCAGTAGTAGGGAAGCGACCTTGCCCTCTGCCCATGCTTCGTGTATCCGCTGGAGTAGGAAGTGCATGGCGTGTTCTGTCGAAGCGAGTTTTTGGCCTCCGGTGTGCCGGCTTGGGAGTAATTGATAGACGTCGGCGAGGTATGCGAGCCGGTTGGCGATAACGGCCTCCATCACTTTCCCTAAGGTACTGAGGAGGGCAATGGGTCTATATGCTTTCGGCTGCGCATAGTCGTCCTTCCCCGGTTTCCGCAGGACTACTGTGATTGAATCCTTGAAGTGCGTAGGGCAGTAGCCCTGCTGAAGGCACGCATTGAAAAGAACGCAGAGGGTTGGGAGCAGAATTTCAAGCGTTTGATGCAGCACTCCGTCCGTGATGCCATCTATGCCAGGTGCCTTGTTCGGGGCCGCTCTTCGTACTGCTCTCTCGATCTCATGCGCGGTAATGTCCGGGCATTCGACTGGGAGTGGGTATTCGTACCCCTCGACGTCTGAGAGGTCGGCTTGGAGTGGCGGTGGGAAGAGGGACTGACGTAGTACCTCGGCCTTTTCTTCCGGCTGGTGGGCGAATCCTCCGTCTGCTTTGACCAGTGTCGGGGTGCATGCAGGTGTTGCGTTATGCCTATTCTTGGCCCACTTGACCAGGTTCCAGAGGCCCGATTGTGACGAGGATGCCTCCTCTACCCTCTGGCGGTGCCTGTTTCGGAGGGCCTTTTGGACGTGCCGACCCCTCCTGTTGCGCGCCTGTCGATAGGCCTCGTAGTCGTCGTCTTGCCTCGTTCGCTGCCATGTCCGACGGAGTCGCTGAACTTCTGTACACATGTCTTTGCAGTCCTGGTCGAATCCTGCGATCAAGCGGGGGGATGGGCTAGACCAAGGTGTCGATGCCTAGACCCCGGCCTCTAGGGCGTTAATGATCGAGGAGACGAGATTGTCGATGTCCTCTTCGTTCCTGAGCTCTGCAATGCTACAAAGCTGCGGGAGGCGTTGCTCCACGGTCATTTGCAGAAGCTCTACATCGGTCTTTGCCCAAAGGCGCTTCCTTCTTGGAACTGCTGGTTCCCAGCTCCAGTCGACAGCGGTGGCGATGGGGAGGTGATCGGAGTCGCAGTCCAGATTTCTATCGATCCTGCAGTGAATTACACGGGATGCTATATCCTCTGAGGCGAAAGTTAAGTCGATTGTTGATTCCCGACTTACTCGAGCACCCAACCGTGGTGGCCTGACCGCATGCTGACCACCTTTCTCTGGACCATGACCCGCGACCGCGGCCTCCCCATCGCCCTAAATTCTCTTTTACTTTACTAATGGCGAATCACAGATCGAAAGCGACAGCGTGCCGGATTTAAATGCATCTTCATGGATATGGATTCATAGTTCGGTCCCTCAATAATGTAATTCCGATGCATACCTGTAGCTAAGTAACTTCAACTCGCGCTAGAAGACGTGACAGCCCAGCTTTCTGGGGATGCAGCGTCGTCAACGAATGTTTCATCCGAACAATCACCGCTATCAGACGAAGAGTAGTCAGACATGATGAAAGGGATTTTAGTCATTGGCCATGCGAGAAAATAGGGTCGAAACAAGAGCCAACGGAGCGTTTTCGCTGATCCTTATGTACAAGAGGCTCCACCAATTTATTTCCACAGGTTATCGGGGTTACCTGGAACGAGTTCGCGTTGCTCAGTTGCGGGCCGGGAGACAGAAACGTAGAGTGACCGGCTCCTGTGGGGTGAGCCCGGACTCGGGCCCCGGGTGCGGCGAGCAAAATCCGGGAACAGTCAGCTGGACGCGACATGACCGTACTTAAGAGCCACGAGATATCGCAAGACGATCGTCTAGGTAGTAGCAAACATGATGGACAACATTCCTTTAGAAGTACTAACTGAAATTGCTCACAACTTGACCTCTTTCTCTGATCTTTGCCGGTTTCGCGTCGTCAGCCGGTCTTTTGCATGCGCAGCGTTCCCTGTACTCTTCCGTTCCATCCAGGTCGTCAATACGGTAGGATGCCTCAAAAGGGTCAGAGAGCTTGAGAAGACCATCTCCGGGTCCCCCTGCGCGATCCGACACATAACTATACATCACGGGTCCTGGCCGATCATTGACACGTATGACGACTGGAATAGCCACCCTTTGGTGAGCCGTACGGAGAATGGCACCTCGCTGTTAGCAGCGCTCGCCTTTGCCAACTACCTACACTTTAGGGATCAGGAACTATTTCGAAGTTTTGACGCAGATCTCTCAATGTTCTCTGGTCTTTTAAGCGCGTTTCATAACATAGAGAGCCTGACCCTCTCGCATCTGCGTGCGTGGCGATGGGGGGAACTAGACAACCGGTATTACAATTCCTTGAAACAAAAGACCTTAACAGTTCCGCTATTCCAGGACGACGTCCAAGACCTCGTTCTTAGGATCTTTCCACTACTCGATTAGTTCCCGTCAGTCTTCCGTCTGCATATCAGCGGCACATTGGATGTAAAGGGCATACGCTGGGCTGGAAAGAATCGTACGATTACTCATCTACGGCTCAAATCCCTTGCAGTGAATAACTCCAGGACAGTCAGTATATATGACTTTCTGTCGTCTTTTCCCCATCTCGAAGACTTGTACGTGAGCACCGCTGCCCGAGGGCTGTTTTCCGAGCGAAGTCTTCCTCTTGCTTCCTTAAGATGGCCTCGGCTATTGAAAATCGGGCTTGAAGGGTTATGGGTAATGGAGGACGAACTAATGGGTTTTGTGCGAAATCACAAACTCAGAAGCCTCGATCTTTTAAACGTCTTTTTGGTAGATGGCTCGTGGCAATCTTGCTTCGATCGCCTTCACAATTCAACCACCAGAGAGGTTGCATTTCTCGCTTGGGAATTCGGTGACGGTGAAACGCGCAAAAGGTCTGCCGTGGCCGACTCGATGCAAGGGTTCATGACAACCTCTCGACTCTGTCTCAAATTAACAGTACGCTTTCATGACGCGCATCCACACCCGACAAGTATAGGGTATGCTACGTGAAAGCATGGAACCAATCAATATAGTTGTGGAAACCTGTTACTTAATAACACAAACATCCTTAGTTTTCATCCACCTTATATCAATAATCTTTTCTGATGCTTGCTTTTTGCTATATGACGCGTGCTATCCTCATTTGTAGAAAGCCATTCCGCTGTTTAGTCAAGATAATACGGGCGACCGGATAAGGCACGGATGAGTCCGCTCAACACCCATCTACACCGACGTCTGTGGTCAGGAGCAGCCACATCATACAGCGCAGCCACTTGGATAAGGTGGTTTACACAGCCACTATCGTTACTAAGCCACCCACGGAGTAGACAAGCGCACGCGCGACTGAACCTTCTGATGGTGTACTTTTCCGAAGAGACCCACGTGCTAATCCCGCACTGTCATTTCAAGCCGAGCTCATGCGCTTGATCACGTGATATGCCGTATGTTATTTGTACCTTACGCACGTAGCCACGCTTGACTTTGCGGAAAAGATATTCTTCCGGTCAAAGCGGTGTCAGATATGCCGGAAGCGATGCTTGTTTCCCAGATTTTGCCAATTTGATGTATACGTTGCGACACCCAAATTTACATGCCATTGTTAGACGCGGTAAGCTCTAAGTGATTTTACCGGTCTTTCATCTTTGGCTAATTCACCAGATACGCTGCGCGCATCCTTCTGTCGATTTCTCGCCGAGTTCTTTCCGAGCCGATCTTCATCCCTCCTGCAAACCTACCGTAGGCACGACATTTCGATCACGATCCGGTCGAGGCAGATAATGCTTGGGACTACTTGTCCTCCGTCTCAACTATTGCCAAGCCGAACAGTACACAGAAGCAACAATGTGCAAGGGTCGATACTAGGAATGGGTGCTTCGTGTTTTGTTTCAGTTGAGGATTGCCATACGGTTCTCAAGGGCTATCAAATATGGGTAAATGGAAAGAGACGCTCATATTACCCTCGCTCTTGTGAAGAAGCATTACGAAGAGAGGAGCTCATTTACGAGAAACTTGGGAAACATCCACAGATTTTGTGTTGTTTGGGACTCGAAGAAATTCATGCTGGCGTACATTCACTTCGACTGGAGCTTGCTCCCTTAGGCAATGTTCGGCAATATATCGAGCACAATCCTCGGAATCCCCCTTCAGAGCACACTCGGCTTCAAATGGCTATAGATATCGCGGTTGGCCTGAGCTACATCCACTCACAGAACGTACGACACGCGGACTTCAGCTGCCGGAACCTCTTTCTCTTTGAGGACTTTCGTATTAAAATTGGCGACTTTGGCGATTCAGTGATAGAAGGGTCTGGATTTAAAGAGACTGTTTGCGAGGAAATAAGATATGAGCTGCCCTGTCGAGGCCGAGAATTTGATGATCGGCCGGCTATGAAGAGGGAGCTCTTCGCTTTGGGATCAGCTATCTATGAGATAATGGCCTGGACCAAGCCATTCCCAGCCTTGCAAGATGAAGAAGTGGAGGAACGGTACGCCAGGAACGAGTTTCCGTCTCTAGATGGGATCATCACTAGACTTACAATTCAGAACTGTTGGGACGAAGAATTTGAGACTGTTGATGAGGTAGTCGCATCCCTGAAGGATCTCTGATAAGGCTACAACTGATTGCGAATTTGTATTTGTTCATTTCAACTGCGTTTACTACCATACACGTAATCTTCAGCTCGTTTCCAATAACTATGCTTGATCCTGTAATAGTCCGTGTTTCCTCGTATAGCTCATGTCTGGGGCTAGAAGGGATTAGCCAGCTGGTAGAGAAACCCGTAGAATAGTCGTACCTCAGGGGGACACATTGGACAAGGGCCCTGCTTTGACACAGAACCAAAGACCTTGGTTGTGTCTTCGATAGCATTAGGACAAAACATTCCCTTAAGTGGATCGCTGCATTCCTCCGTGATAGTGCGCATGGTTTCAGAGTGTCCTTTCTTGCACTTCCTATACCTCTCCGTATACTTGACGTATTTGCACATAATGTCTTAATGGCTCAACTGGCTTGATCTGTAGGTGATAGAGAAGAGGGAAACTAAGAAGGCCCTTGGACCATATGCTTTCTTTAATTATTACTCTTTTCAACTACTTGAGAGATCAAAAGTTCAAATTTGGTTGGTTACGACAATGCCCCCGCTGACGAATACGATTTGGCCAAGTTTACTATCTTTGTGGTTGTGCTGGAAGCGGGGCTACTTGCAAAAGCGGAAACTAGAATGGGTGAGGGATTTAAGCGCGGCCTCACCCGTTCGTCCCCTTGGTCTTCCCTCTGGTCTTCCCTTTGGTCTTCCCTCTGGTCTTCCCTTTGGTCTTCCCTCTGGTCTTCCCTTTGGTCTTCCCTGTGGATTACTCTTTGTTTCCTGCACGATGCTTCCGGACATTCCGAAATCATGTTCTTATCTCTTTGGGGTCGGGCATGATATGAACGCCCACGCAGAATTATTCCAAGCCGCACAGTGCTTTTATGAAATACGGAAAGCAGCAGAGAAGCAAAAAACAAGACTGGCGCTGCTCTCTGCATCTCAATTTAAGAAGCGCCATGCGATATTTCTCGAGAACGTCACCAAGACCTTGACAGACGATCTGTATACCCAGCTCCTTCTCCCTCTCGTCACCGATGAACCCACCTTCGGTGGCTTCAAGGCATTCATCCTCGCTTGTTTTATGTTATCTTCAAGCCAGGCCACAAGTCTCAAAGAGCGTGGCCTTGTGAATATGTTTCCTGAACTGTTCGCTGCGGTCATTGGGGATATCAGTGTTCTACAAGAAACACTGACCCAGATTGAAGCTGTCGTTATGGGTGCTTGCACAAAAAACGAAACTTCATCAAGCAACCAACTACGTGGTTAGTTTCCCGAGGTTGGATAAAGGATTGAGCTGACGAGCTAGACATAATCACTCGTGTGAAGCCCTCCTCCGTTGCGTCTGGAGATTCCTCGCATGAACACGCGCGCAAACGAGCTCGCCTTGACACAAGAGACTCCCATTCTGACAAGACCACGACACCCGAGCCACTGGTATTTGACCCAGAGTTGCTGGATGCTGCTATTAATGAGAACATCGACCCCAACGAACCACCAAATGTTGGTCCAAGGAGTAAGTTCAGGGATCCTTAGAATAACCTACGCTTTGCTAAGAGTGTCAGACATTGCCATGCAGTTGGTAAGTGCCAAAGTGGAATGTGTGGAAGGGCTACTGCGAAATTCACCGCTTCTGGAGGCCATTAAAACAAGTCGTCAGTGGCGCTGGGAAAGAACCAGAGATGAGATTTCGTTTAATCCTGGACTGACTGACTCTATGGTCGCGTTGATATCTGGCTCTGGAACTCATGACATTTCGTTTGTGATCAAGGTAGGCTACTGGACTGGATGGAAGATCAGTGACTATCTCGAGTACAAAGACTCCGAGGACAAATCTTTGCCAGTGTAGTCAAGGAACAAGAGGAGGTCCGAAAATCCAAGAAAAGAGCGCCTTTCTATTATCTAGTTACCCTTGATTCCTAGTTCACCTTTGGAAGACCACCTTCACATTGAACACTCTGACACGGTCACCAGTATTTACAGGCCAGCCTGCCAAACCCGTTGATTTTTGTGTGTTCTCTTCCTCGGTCTGCCCGACGCGAGTTACTCCAACCAACAAGCCGTCGGCGATCACAGTAGAAGGCTCCTTGACGGTAAATGTATGGTAGCCGGGAATACTCTCGGTGATTCCATTCTCTGCATCTTCACCAATGCGTTTGCTAGGTGTCTTGTTGTCGGCTTTGGACATCGCGTGCGTGGTTCGTAGGGGTCGTTTGCGCGTCAGCGCATAAATGCGCGAGAACTCTATCGGATCATCAGTCTGAGCAGCGATACAACAACAATGATAGCTTACCTGACAATGGAATAAAGCTCAGTAGCTATGAACGTAGAGATCCTCAAGGGGATGTTGAGCTGCTGGGTTCCATTTCTGGCTTAAAAAATATGACTGATGATGGGCTTTGTTGCGAAGACCCAGTTGTTATTGCTGCCTAACGTGAGGGTGATGCGGACGAGCCCGATAGATAATTGATCCACGTGGCAAGTCTTCGTGGAGGTACCCACCGGGCTTCCCTCTGGGCTTCCCTCTGGGCTTCCCTCTGGGCTTCCCTCTGGGCTACTTTGTGGGCTACTGTGGGCCTGCTCTGGACTCCATTGGGCTTCCCTCTGGGTTTCCCTCTGGGCCTCCCTCTGGGCTTCCCTCTGGGCCTCCCTCTGGGCTTCCCTCTGGGCTTCCCTCTGGGCTTCCCATGGGTTTCCTGGTGGACTTTGGATCCTTGTCCTATGGACTTTCTCCCGTGAGATACCCAATAAGTGTTGCTTAAGTGTTACATTGTATTCTCACAACACCGAGCATGACAATCTGCCTAGCATTAAAATGTTGTTGAGTATGCTGACCTTTTCGAAGCACCCTTGCTTCGATGGGCGAGGCGAGGGATAGACAATGAATGTGCAGGCTCAAGAGTCGTGATGGTCATGAAAATTAGTTTAAAGCGGCCACTATTGCATATTAATGCTCAGGATGTACATGTTAGACGCTAATTTGGGGAGTTATTGCAAACCGATCACGGCCAATTCCCCTGAGCTCTCAAGCTGAGATAGATGGTTATGTGCGTACCCTACATTACCACTATGAGCACGTTGGAGGCGCAGTTTCACTTGAAATATCTAAGGCGAGTCGAAGGCCTGTTATGCAGCCGATCCTGTTGGTGATATCTTGCATAAGCTCATTCATTAGTGAATCTAATAATCACGTTTACGTGTTCGGCTTTCATCCCCGCCTCATTTGCTAACTGATCAGCCAACTAGAGGGACATTCGCGTCAAGTTGGTTGGTTGGCCCTGAGCAAGAACAAACTTGTCCCTGGATGTTTGGGAAAGTGAGATTTTGATGAATAGGTGTCTCCATACGTGATGATCAATACGCCTGAGAATCCAGTTGTAGGCCCATTACACGGCCCGTAACGTCGGTGAGAGCTAGGTCCGTCCCTGTTGATACACATGAACAGAACTGGTCTGCGGCCACCTTACCGGCCACCTGGGCCCAAGGGCTTGTCTCGGTGGCAGGAGATATGCATGTTAAGGGTTCTCCGGATAGAGAAGACTCTCGGGTTTTCAGGTACAGAAAGCTAGTAATACGCTATCTTACCCGCATGCCGGGCGTCCGGCCGCCTCACTTTGCTGGTGGAGCGTTACTTAGTATAAGGGAGTGATTATGAACGATCAGACCAGTTCGTATCCATGCAAGCAGCGGATAGTTGACGTGTTCATGACCTTAGTTGTGACTTGTTGCCGTTGAAGGGAATATCTTGGTGGATGGGTGTGTGCATTGTACTCCCCGCTCGGCTGAACAGTCCATGAGCTGAGACAATACCGTCCCCGTGTATCTAAGTCATGATAAATAGTCTCACAAGCCTCCATATCGAAGACCAAATCCACGATCAATCTACTGATACTCAAAGTTCGATTGACCTAATAACCCACTTTGAACTTGAAAACACCCTTACAGTATGCCTACCGATCCCAATGGCAAGTCACAGCCGACCGGAGGATCGAGCCCGCCACAACAGGGTGGCTCTTCAGGTAAAGGTCGAATCCTATCTTGATGCGTTTTTGTTCTTACTGTTGAAAAAAGGAACTCAACAAGTTGGCTATTATCCCGTTAAGGAGAAAGAGGGAGCTGATATACAGGTGGTTATAGTAGAGAAATGAAGGCACATGTAACGGAATCACTTGCTGAGCTAGTTTATTTGAGAAGTAGGGATAGATATGGAGATGTAATGAATCATTCTCGTGGTTAACAGTGCGGTACCTTCCCCGAGCATCAACCCAGATCCAATATTCCAAACAACATCGTGATTGAAGTTTCGACTGCTTAATGATACCGCTGCTGGCTCAGCATCCAGCGGGATAATAATGTTAAGCCATCCCTCAGGAACGGCGATTGGGCCGGAATCATGTTGGTACGAGTATCTACTTATGTGCATACGCCCTGGACTTATTTTGCCAGTTCGGACCTTATCAATCAGCTTGCTTCGTGGATCAGGAGAAGTTGGCTTACTAGTTCTTGTAGTACTTCGGCAGTCACAATTTCATGATCCTCAGACCAAGTAAATCTGAAAAGAGTCGCACCTGGGACTTCTTGAGGAACACAGTCCTCTTGGTTCTTTCTTACCGTTGATGCATATTGCTGGATGCTCTTCGAAAGCTTGAAGGGTTTATAGCCAATGATACGATCGGGAATAGTATAAATTTCGTCAGTATTCAGGTATTTGGTGGGATCAACACCCCAGCAATCCCGCACTTGATCATAACGGCCTCGGGAAGGGAGTATACGGGGGGTAATAGGTGTCTTTCTCTGGAGCGCGTCGACAAACTTATGGTATTCGTCTTCCGAAAGTGCAGTAGTACCTAGCGCTTTGCAAATGTCTCTATATCTATATTTATTAGTTAGATGAACCTTTCTTAGGTGTGACTAATAACTTACTTATATTCTGGATGCCGGAACGCAATGATAAACGCAGGAGAGAGTGCTAAAGAGGCTTGATTCTCAGGGACGACTTTCCATCCCGGAAAGTTCGATAAAAACTTTGCTTCTTCCTTCCTGTAGTACTGTAACGATGATGTCTTAAGAGGTGCTACTATCTGTTAACCCCATCTAAGCAATTGATTATTGTCTTACCATAAAGAAAAAAGGCCTCAAAAGCGCGATGTCGTAATCTTTGGTATAATTTATCTATTAAAGATACCATTCGCAACGCCAGACATATGTAATTGTCAATAGTGCGCTCACTGAGGTCCTTAGCGTTGACACGAGCCCGATAATTGCAATACCCTTGATTCTTCAATCCGTGATATAGATCTACACGACAAACTGCGATGTGTAACAACCTCCGTAGTTCTAGGGGTAATGATGAGCTGTCCTCGACAAGGGCTGAAACGGTTCGATGAATGTCTTCCGGGGTCTCGAAGCGACGCTGCCGCCTTGCTGCTTGCCACTGGTCCTCGGTCTTGGGTATGTTCATACGGAATTTCTCCGGCTTGTTCGGAGATGGCGACCTCTGCTTCTTTCGGACAACACCGAGTTGAAACTGGCCGAAAGATCCTTGCCCTGGGTTGCAGGATGGTAGACTGCCATTCATTGTTGGACAGTCTTGCAAATGGAGTGGAAAAGTGAAGAACGCATGTCTCAAAGGGGGGGAAGAAAGCTTTCCACGCTATTTGACTTAATGCACAAGAAGGATTGGCGGGGGGATGGGAGCTGATGGGGTGCACTTATCCTAATAAGTATCATAGAAAAATGTGATGCTAATAGGGAATAGCGCCTGTAGGTATGAAGCAAGTGGTGGGGGTGGCTTGAAGCGTATGCTCCAGCCCGCCCGTTTATTTTCTTTTGCCAGCTCGTTCAGGTGAGAGTGCAACGGCAGGGCAACGATATGGTCCTTCGTATCGGTTGGCTCGTTTGGGAAAGAGGCATTGTTCCTAGTGAGATCGCTGCTTGCGCATCACTCCGCGTCTTCATTTTTGAGTTCGTGTCTCGGAGCTTTGCTCAAGTTCCCGATCCCTAGCCACCTCGATGATCTATAAGACTTGCATCCCGAGGCGGCCGGATGCCTTGGTTCGCCAGAGTATTCGCCTTGAACTCGAACCCATTTCCTTAGCCGATTACTTGCATGGGTTTTGGCGCCCTCCAATACGACTCGCGTCCCCTCCCCACCAACACCCAAGCTGCAGTGAAAATGGCAATCCCTCTTACCGCCATTGTTACGCTGTCGGTCATTTGCGTCCTCATTTTCTCCTGTTCCTTGTTCATCTGGCGCAGGTGTAAGGGTAGAAGACCGAGGGAACCAGAAGATGGACTGTTGTGGACATACAGGGGATGTGCATCCTTAGCCCCCAATGACAGCCGACTTCGTCTTCCAACAAACAGCTGGGCATTCTCACAGGGGATGACAGAGCATGCGACTGCTGTCCCGCTTCAAGCCCTCCCGCCAGTGGAGTCTACAGAGGTACGATCTGTTGTGCTTGGCCCACCACACGAAGTTATAGTATGGCTTCAGCGTCGGAAAGTATCTCCTGGGGAGAGGGTGTTCAGTCGTTCCTACACAGCAATCAGTTACCTCGACGATTTACCAATAAACCCGACGATCAATAGCATTATCATCCTTCCTGGCGCGAGAGCTGAGAGAGTCAAGCACTGGCTTCAACAGGGACTACCAGCAAGGATGGTTGGGGAGGATCCTAAGAGACCTTCACCAACCTGTAGGAAGTACGAACTAACTCTCTCGGACCCATATCCAGAATTGGCAGTGGCGATACGCGAGAACAAAAGACGTCAGCAACGCCTTGACTCTCCTTAGTCTATCTACCACTTGCACTTTGGTTCATTTTATTTACTCTTCTCAATCACTTTCGAAATATCAGCTACATCTCCATTTGAAACTCTCCAACACGAAGCATTTGACTTCCTCCCATCAATCCGCCTCCAGAAATGAGCAACAGCAGCACACACCTCGCGTTGCCCTCCCCTGGGCTGAAGAAAAGACCCTCTCAGGATACTCTGGAGAACACCGAAACTCAGCGGCCGATCCAAAACGACAACCCGGAAATGTCATGGGCTGCTCTTCAACTGCAAAGAAAACATGATCATCAGACAAAGATCGCACAAGGCAGACTGGTTAAGCGGAAGAAAAAACCAGTTATTAGGGCGTGGTGTTGTTTATGTGCGAACGTCCAGGGATTGGAAGAAAATGGTAATTGTACAATGTGTAAGCATGCAGCATGTCCCGAATGCTTGTTTGAGCGGACCAGGATGCGGGAGGAGTCATGGTAGTCATCTACATGAAATTTGCCTCGACTGGTAATGAAATTCATTCTGGCCGAGATCATCCTCGGCCATTAAATTTGAGATAAATTTTGTGATCCTTTGCAGTGGTGAGTTCCTATCAGGGACTTGGAACCTCCCACGATTGCCAGACACAATCCTTCCAGCGACAGCCAAATCGTACTCCACCCCTGACGGCATGGTACAGGGGATAATGCGCAGATCGAGAGGCGCGGACGGCAGCCCGGGAAGAGGTTACCGGGGTGGTCTGAGTCGGCAGGTGCGAGTTTGGACAGGAAGAGAATGCACCCCACAGCCACCGGTTGTTTGGTTCGAGGTGGCCTCCAAGTTCATGAATTTAACCCTCACAGCGGAGCTGTGGTACGGACAAACTATAAGAAAGCTGTGATGTTGTATTACATGAGCACACGGAAGACGAGATACGCAACTTCAGGTGAAAGCAAGAGTGGTGATATGTAAACTAGTTCATCGCAAAGAAATACATCAGGCCATTTCTTTTCCTTCGCTCGTGAACCCCCGTTCAAGCTCCAAGTCCTGTTTTCCCGGTTGTTCCATCAGAACATTAAGTGCCTCTAGGGTTTTCCAATTGAGCAGTAGCCAGAATCCAACAAAGCACCGCAAATTGCAGGACCTGGGTGAGCGCAATGATAGCAACCAACATTGACAAGTTGCCTGAACCACGCTGTCCGTGTTGAAAAAACGCCGGCCCTTGAGGTGGGAAGACGGGGTGGGGCGGGATCGGGAACTTGGGGAGTTCCCTGTCTCCGGGGGCAGTGGACTTGTATGGATCAAGGAGGCACTTCTTCGCCTTTTGATCCATATAATGCGTGACAATATTCTGGATAACGCTGGATGAGATCGGGGTGCCATACCCAATAACTTTCCCAAGCTGACCGAGAAGTTGGCCGCAAAAAGCTGCCACGTATAATCCATCGCGTTCAGGTCTCAAGTCGTCGCTGTCGATGCGGTAGCCAATGATGTTGGCAAGGTGACAAACTTGATCGATGGCTTTGATTGATTCGTCAAGGGAGCTTTCTTCGGCGTCTGTGTTGAGAACCGGAAACGGCGCACCATTATAGAGCTTGACTTCATTTTGGAGTTTCATGATCTGGCTGACCATATCGGAACTCGCCACTAGTTGGGCTGAGATTTTTTGATGTTTGAGAAGTCGATCACGAGCTTGGATACAAAGAACGTCGAGCCTCTGGGAATTTAGCTTGAAAACCCAATCATCAGCATCATCTCCGTCAGCCCCTGAGGCGAACAACATGGCAATTAGGTTGCAAAGCGTCCATGCTAAATCGTTGGGACCGTCTTGTTTGTTTGGGCTTGGCTGCGAGGGCTTGGCTGAGAGCGTCATGGTTGATGTCTTTGAGGTGAGTGAGTACTGAAGAATCGAAGATGTGGAATTGGAAGTAATTTGAGCGGGGTGTTGCGAGGTATAATGTGAAGATCAAAGGAGGAGCTCATCCAGTCGAGTCTTGTTCACTGAGCACAGGCCATGGGTGACTCAGAGTGCCAAGTAGGTCAGAGTGCCATGTAGGTCAGAGTTATACTACCACCCTTCTCGAAATCGTGTGTCTGGACCGCCATCTCGAGTGGGGGGCCTGGAGGCGTGTGCACGGAGTCTTTGGGGAGGTGATGGGACACTCCACGGGCCACCGTCCGCTCGGACAGCTGCTATCCCCATTGTCGGCCGTCCCACACCGGGATCAACCCGGGCCTTCATTCTCACTCCATATTACGATGCCTTAGATGGGTGGACTGCAGCTCGACCTTGCTTCTTTGAGATGGATGTAAGATCGAGATGTTGTCTCTGCTCTTAACAGTGGAGGAGAATCTTGGGAATTTAAGACGGCACTGCAAACGAAATACCAACACCAAGAGCACTCCAACACATAATCACCATGAATCATTTTAAGAGCTTTCTTCCTCAGCGTCTCCAAACTTTTATGCCTGAGAAGATCAAACCTTCTTGTATAGCTCTTCTTACTTTCCTTGGAATCATAAGGAAACCTCGGAATGTTATATTGGCGACCCTATTAGCCCAAATCGAAATACTGCCTATACTTAAGGCCAACCAGTTCTCAATTAGAGTACAATGGAGCTCTAAGTCTTTGAAAGTATCAGCAACGTTATGTCTGACGGCTATACGCTCATCGGAGGCAAAGCTTAAGATTGGCATTATAACTTGGAAGTGGAAAGGGGGTATGTAGTGTAATTCTACTGATGTTATTATATTAACTTAATCTTAGGCAAGAAGAAAGACAAGATTGATGCTGCTGAGAAAGGGTTGCTGGGTGCACCCAAAGTGATGAAGTAATGTATCTAGCCATATCATCGAACCTAGCAAGAGATATAATTCCCAATGGCCTCTTGACATGACGCCATAAGGCATGATGGTGGCTAATGGTTCACTGGATCGTGATTGAAGTTTGTGACAAGCATCTTGTCAACCTATGTGGTCTTTCTGTTGGAATAGCGGCGTTCGGGGATCGGGCTGTTCGACAGGTTTGACGGGTTTGACGGGTTCGACGGGTTCGACGGGTTCGACGGGTTCGACGGGTTCGACAGGCTTGGCTTGGAACGGGACCGATTTGGTATTCACGGCGGGCTGAAGGGAAGAAAGAGGTCCTTCACACCACGCTTCAGGTGTGCATCAAAGATGCTATAGACGTCAAGCGGTGAAGCATTGGCATGGGAGAAAGAGTCGTAGGAGTTCAGGCAACGAAACATGGGGAAGAAATTTGCGCAGTAGTTTGAGGAGCTGCTCAGGGACTTTGAACCTCCCACGATTGCCCAATCGTACTCCACCCTTGACGACATGGTCCATGGGAAACCGAGAAGCGCGGACGGCAGCAGGAAGAAAGATCACCGGGGATAGTCTGAGTCGCCCCCGAACAAGGTGGGTCGAGTCGATTGCTTCTGTGCCATTGTTCATTAACGGCAGCGGGCCTTGGCTGCCCGCCTCTGCCCCTGCAAGCTGGAGAAGCAATACTGATTGGTTATCTTGCTCGCAGCCACTCTGGCCTAAGCTTGCCTTCCTTCATGACGACAAGTTTTTGTTTCGGGAATGACCAATGTTTATGAAAGAGCCCCGCCCTCCGAGCATGTGTTATCAGTGACATGATCTGACTTCATCTTACACAAGACTGATCCGAGACAGGTAATGGCCTAAAGGAAGAGAAGCAACAGTATCGTTCACTTCGGGCTATAGGTGGAAGGTGAGCCAACAGACGAGGAAACTACGCTAACACTGGATGGCAAATGGGCCATTTTACCCCTCCACGGCGGCCAGTGCGCCTGCTATTTTCACCCCCCGTCCCAGCTATTCATCCCTGTATTGGGACGGACTCTGGAACCTGCCCGCCAGCACATGAACTCCTTGGATAGGGTACCTGCAAGTAGCTCATACCGTCGCTTGACAGCAACAGGCCCCTGCGCCCACCTTCACTCCGTGGTCCTGAAGTAGAACCTAACCCAAGAGCTATGGGAGAACAACACTTAATACAAAGGCAAACTCCAGAGGAGGCAGTCACACTCTCCAACGATCTCGAAATTAGTGCTACCACTGGATTCACGTGCGATATGGAACAAAACACTCATGTTTGTCCAACCTTTGTGAGCTCTTTGGCATTTTTACTCACTGATCATTCTCAGTTTTCTTGCACGCCACCGAGCCAAGCCAACCAATTGACGTTCCCGATAAGCTACTAAGCTCAAGTGCAAGTCCCCGCCATTTCCCTCTCGGTTGCTACACTGGATCAAGTCAATACAATCCCTGACACGGTCTTTGTCCAAAAAGCCAGGCAACATCGCAACACGGCTAGGCGCTTAGAAGAGACAACTGCGAGTTCGAAATTCATGGAGAGTGTGGTGATACAGCAGTCCACTGAAGAGAAGCGAACTTTGCAGACAAGTGAGCTGGGGGCGGAGAATGGGAGACCCGTTGCGGATATAGAGAAGGTGAACAATGAGAAGGACTATGAGAAACAATATACTACCGCAAAATACGCGTTGGAAGCTATGTCGCTGCTCATGAGTACTGAATAGAGGCTCATCTCGACAAATTGTATGATAACTAGGCATCTTGTCGCCAAATGGTGCCCGCTCCAACAGCTGGCGGCTGTAAATGGCCATTATCGTTGGGAATCAGTTTTGTAACCAGACTAATGCAAGCACATCCTGTCTCTCTTTAACCGCCCATAATCCTTGTGAGATGCATCTGCAGGCGAACCCCTTGCAATCAGGCTGAGGAGAATGCATAAAGAGACAACATCTCTTTCAGTCGACACCTTCGACATTTCCTCAACACCCAGCAAGATCACTACGAATATGTGTAAATTATTTTCAAGGTAAGAGCTATTATTTCTCTGACGAGACGATTCTGACCTTTTGGAGTTCCTGACGCGCCGCCCATTGTCGGCCACGAACCAGACGAAGGAACCGATATCGATGACGAACCACAATGCACGAAGTGTACCATTTCAGTCGTCGACAGTAACTTGATCTACAAGTATAATGACTTGATCAAAGAGCACAAAAGTCTTGTTAAAGAACACAAACGTCTCGTCAACAAGTACAACAAACTTATCACTGGCATCAAATGTGTCGTCGGTATACTCGAAGAATTGGCTGGAGTATTGAACGACGTTGTGACGAGCAACATGGAAAATCTTTGGCAGGTCGCGGCGTTGTACATGAGGATTGCATTGGCGTCAGCTGAAACTCTACGGGCTTGAATAAATGTTAGGAGGATTGTTGGAACAGAAATTGCGGTGTATGTCTCGTCAACATAATGCATAAAATTAAATTCAATCCCATCCCAGTATTGTCTCTGAACTACTGCAATGTCGGCGGGTAGGCGCCCAAGCCATGTAACTGTGGAACCCCCACGGCCGGCCAATTCTCACGACGCTATTTTCAGGTGTGGCAACCGTGCCCATCCATCCCCTGGCCTCCCAGCAAGTTCCCTCTCCCGCGAGAGCAACTTCTGTATTGCCCGATGCACTTCATTGTCACCGTACTTGCCACCCTTGCCTGTCTGGGCATGACCAACGCGATCTCGTCCCCCATTCCCCCGGAGCCGGAATTCCCCCGTCTTTATTAACTCGACTCGCTGCCAAAGGTAGGAGTGAGAGAACTCGTAATCTCAACCCTCTACGACCACCAATCTTCCCCCTGCTATCAACAACATTCACTGTTCACAATATTCCCATATCACCTCCAGCCCGTCTCTTTGTATGATGTTCGAATCTCAGATTATGCAGGGAAACGCCTGCTTTCGCTGTCAAAGTCGAAAGCTGCATTGCTATCTCGAGGACAAAGGTCGTTGTCAAAATTGCCGGCTATTGAGTGAGAACTGTTCCTTCTCTTGCGGTCAAAAGAGTTCTGTAAGTGCTCTGGTAAACTGACTCAGAAACTCTGGCAATAGATCTAACCTCTCTAAGAAGCATCCTGTCGAGCAAACTACCCAGCCTCTTGCCATGAATTTCCAAGGGTATCATTCTCAGCCCATTGTGGCATATCCTCTGGCTGATACCTGTTCCTGGCAATGGAGTTCCGCCGAGCCGCCCGTCGGCTTCTACGTCGACCCTCACGTCAATCGTGGACCTCTTTTCGAACCTCCTGCTAGGCCACTCAACAACCAAGAAATGCATGACTCCCGTGTGCTTGCAGTCATTGGTGGGACCATGGCCGAACAACTACCGCCGAATGCCGAGATGCAGCTCAACGAGATGCCGGGGCCAGAGAGTACTATTTACAAGCCTCTGCCTTCCCCTGAGCCTTTCGTCCAGTCTTTTCAACCCGTTCAGCCCCGTCCGAGTCTCGAGACCAGCCCCGAAACTCGTACGGATCCATCCTCACCCTTCCAACAATGCAGATGGGAAACTATTTCCGGATCTGGCGAGATAGTATCAGGACATGCCTTCTTACTGGTCGGCTATCGCATCATTTGGTCTTCATTGCCCGACTCCGATGCGTTGAGCTTGAACAAGGCTTTTAAAGAAACTAGGCTCAACGAATTCAGGCCAAAGCCAGGTGAGAGGTATCTTCTGGATGCCGAGAACAAAACGTATGTCGCCTCCCTCTTTCTACTAGACCTAGACTGATCACACTCATAGTTGGTTGAACTTCAGTCTCGCACGAATTGCCAGACGGACCAAGATGTCAAACGGGAAATTCCGATTTAGTGCCGAGTTCCCTAAAGATCCAGTCCGGTCAGTAAAGGTGACAAAATGGAAGAACAAAGTATCAGAGTTTATTGGATTTGCAACCCAAAACCAGGCTTCAAGGTCAATTAATGATAAGTATTTTATCGACTTGGAACCAGATGTGGGATGTGTCATCTTTACTAGTTTCCCTGATGGTGAGGAAGTTATATCACGGTACATTGAGGGCTGCGCTGGTGGTAATTAAATGAGGCAACAATGATCGAATCACTTACAATTTCCTATCTGAGTACTACTGTAATGGGGTCAGGATAAGTAGATAATTTTCATTAAATATACGACAAGTTGCGTTAAGTTAGCTGAGATGAAGCAAGGCAAATGACTACACTCCTTGGTTATGGAGAAGCGGCACTGTAAGTAGCTCGTATCCTATAATTGTGAAAGGACCAAGAATAATTAATTATGCGATCCATGAAAGTACGAGGAACCCAATACATACACAGGGGCTTTTTGCTTGAGCCCTGGATAGCGTGGAGTTACTTCCAGGTGTGGCGTGTACCCGTACACCCTCATCTTATTGTTTTTGGTCATCCCGTCCCCCTACCCACTGGGGAGATCTTCTTCCTCCGAGCATCCCAGACCAAACGACCCACCTTAGTTGACCAGGACTTCTCTGGCGTTTCGGGATAACCATAAATGTCCTGGCAGCCGCATGTTTGCAGCCTCAGGAAACCGGGTCCGCAAACCACAACACAAACCTTACCAGCCAGCACTATCCCAACTTGTTCTTTTGACTCCCTCCTTCTTACTGTTTCTCCAATACTCACTATCCGCAAAGATGCACCTGGGTGAGCTCGACGCAGTTGTTGCCTTGCCTTTGGTTATCATCTTCCAACTATACTGCACAATCTACCAAGATGGGAAGCTGGGTCTAGACTACACACACCCATGGCGCATTGCGTATGTCTACTTGACTGCGACACTTGGATGTATCTTTACGGTCTGTTACTACGTCCTCCCAGAGCATGAGATTCCTCTCATGGCTTGTTGGAAGAGCATGTTGCTTCTATCAAGCTGGGGCCCTGAGGTATATCATCCTTTGTAATTCTGGATTGTGCTAACTTCCGCAACAGGCCATTATCCTTCTCCTATGGCCAAGATGTCGGTGGGTGTCTTGGGTTTCCAGGACCATTCTCCTTGCACAAGCTATGTTCGTAGGGTTTGGTATCTGGAAACTTGTGGAGAGCGGACTGCAGTTTGTGTGGGCTTTCCCAGCGGCATCCCACTTGAACTTTATAATCTTGGGTTTCCTGGTACCACACCGTCCTTGGAAGATCACAGGAGCTATTTCCTCTGTTGCTTCCATTGTGTGCTTCTTTATTTCAACGAAAGTCGAGATACCACATGTTACTCTCCAATGTTTGTTCTGCTTTCCGTTTTGTTATCTTCTTTTGAAAGGACTCAAAGAGAAATGCTGGCTTAATCCGGTATGTGGTAGATGTGTCTGGCTGGCTCGTACTTACGTTTTTTCTACCATAGATCTACGGCCCGCCTTCTTCAGTTAAGGCTGACCCGGAGTTCGTTTTCAGCATGTAAGACAGAGAGAATCGTCTTCCAAGAACTTAGCTGATACAGAAGTAGACATGAGCAAGGTGGTATATATAAACAGATGTAAGTGGTTGACCTAATGATAAAACCTTACTGATCCAAGTAGCCACATCGCCCTGCTGCGCTGGGATTGCAACAAATTCTTTCAAAGAGATGATCTGGATGTCAAGAGAGTGTTGGACATTGAAACCGGCTCAGACGAATGGGCAAGGTACGAATTCCATTGTCATATTGACCACTTGTTGACCTCATTTAGATCACTTGCGCAGTCAAATAAAGACATCCAAGTCATAGGCATGAGTACCATCACTCCCGGAAACCCTTTATCAAATCTCAACTATTTGATCGGAGATCCCAATGCGTCATCCTGGAACTGCGAGGAACCCTTCGATTACATCAATTTCCATAACATCAACTATGGTATTCGAAACTGGGCTACTGCCCTGGGAGCTGCGATCAAATGCTTGCATCCTGGAGGCTACGTTGGGATAGTCAACCTTGTCTTCAGGCCTTTACCAGACAAACCGAATTGGGAACAATGGAAGCCAGTACCAGAAGCATCCGGTTATCTTGCCAGCAAAGATGTACTGCATGAGAAAGGCTATACCGACATATTGAGCGATGAGATATGGCGAGATATCGAACCAGGGTCTGAGCTCTATTCCCAAGACCTACTCCAGAGCCTAGCAGAGTGCGTGGCCAGTGTCTTGACGCGGTTTATGACAGGTGGTTCTTATTCTGAAGAACAGCAAGCACGGCTGGTGGCAGATCTAAAAACACGTATACTCAAGGATGGGCTCCAGGTTCAAGTGTAAGTCATCCTAACTTTACGTGGCTGAACTTAGTATTAACACGGTGATTAGGTCCAAGTTCATAGCAAAAAAGCCATAAACAGGACTTAAGCAGGCCATGGTATTTGATGGGATGATATGAGTGCCATGGTCGATGCTCGCCTTCAGTATACTGTATAAGTGAATGTGCATATCGGCAGTGCGTTGAACCGAAGGAAGGAGTCATAGTACCGTATTTTAAGGAGATTAGAATGAGTAAACATACATGTTCTCGACTGAAAGATTCCACAGGGAACGTTGTCGATCTCAGTGTATATGACGACGGAGACCAGCTGTATAGTAGACATTCTTCTGGCCCTTAAACTCATATCCACCTTCGACCTTTTTCCATTCTTTCTTAGTCGTATCGATTTTAGATCCATGGCCGTTCACAAAGTAAAGCCCCCGACCCCTCTTATGCTGGTGGATCTTGACGTGCTTGCGCTTGTGACGCCCCTGGGAAGACCCGACCTCAGTCCGGTCATCATCGTCCGACTCCGGAGGTGGGTGTCGAGATGATCCTCCAGGAGCCGCCTCCTCTTTATCCTCCTGGCACACATAAAGACTGCGGTCAGGTGGGAGGCAGAATGTCTTTGCTGATTTGATGGTCGTGCTATATACGTTTCGGGCTTAGGGATGATTGACGTGATCATATTGATTCCAGTGTCGTTGGAACATACTAGGAATAGCTAATTGTTAGCCTTAAGTACCTTGTACTCCAATATTTCAATATGATATCCGAGTCTTGGATTTTAGTGAATGTGCCAGTAACATCCTAGCCCCTGAATTAGATTATGTCTGTTGTGTTCCCCTTTACTATGGCCATTGTTCATAGGGCATTGCAAAATGATCGGACTGCTCTTGGCCGGCGAAAAGACGAAGCAACAATAGTCCGTACATATCAAATATCACGAGGTATACATAGGAGAAGTAAACTTAACTACTGTGTATCTGTCTATTCTTCTATATAAGAACACAGCATCTTCAAATCACTAACACAGATTTGATCTGGTCTGATCCCTCTTCTTCTATAACCCTGTTGTTAATTGACCTGATCACATCACGTGACAAAGCCTCTCATTTTTTGGCGCTTCATGGTTGGCCTTTTCATCACATGACAGAGCCGTTTCGATACGAACCGCAACTCTCATACGCCACGTCCACGTCCGTGAAGATTTCCCGAAAGCGGCATGCGCGGCTGCCCATCTGTCCCCGTGACGCCCATCCTGCGACCTCTTGCTCCTTCTTTCTGGGCGAGGGCGCGCTTTATTTCCGTATCGCATCGTTGCGCCGCTGCGCAGAGTGCTTCGGTGTGAAACAGGATCCGAGGC